>CM022753.1:17359897-17477397 GCA_012411365.1 Ameiurus melas
GCGTGTGTGGCGGCAACCAGGTGAGGAGTACAAAGACAAGTGTGTCTTGCCTACAGTCAAGCATGGTGGTGGGAGTGTCATGGTCTGGGGCTGCGTGAGTGCTGCCAGCACTGGTGAGCTACAGTTCATTGCGGGAACCATGAATGCCAACATGTTCTGTGACATACTGAAGAAGACCATGACCAGTATGCAGAATTACAGCATGATAATGACCCCAAACACACCTCCAAGGTGACCACTGCCTTGCTAAAGAAGCTGAGAGTGAAGGTGATGGACTGGCCGAGCATGTCTCCAGACATAAACCCTATTGAGCATCTGTGGGGCATCCTCAAACGCAAGGTGATGTCATCATGGAGGAGTGGAAGAGGACTCCAGTGGCAATCTGTGAAGCTCTGGTGAACCCCATGCCCAAGAGGGTTAAGGCAGTGCTGGAAAATAATGGTGGCCACAAAAAATATTTACACTTTTGACCAATTTTTTTTTTTTTACACCAAAATGACCAATTTGGACATTTTCACTTAGGGGTGTACTCACTTTTGTTGCCAGCGGTTTAGACATTAATGGCTGTGTGTTGAGTTATTTTGAGGGGACAGCAAATTTACAGTGTTACACAAGCTGTACACTCACTACTTTACATTGTAGCAAAGTGTTTTCTTCAGTGTTGTCACATGAAAATATTTAATCAAATATTCACAAAAATGTGAGGAGTGTACTCACTTTTGTGATATACTATATATTTATTTATTTATTTATTTGTGGCAATCGTTTGGGGAAGAATCACATATGGGTGTGATGGTTAGGTGTCCATATACTTTTGGCCATATAGAAAATGAAAGAGACCATAAATAAACATGCATTAGTTATGGTAGCCCTGTTTCTTAACCATGTTATCCCTGTGAAATGGTGGACATGTATTTTAAGGAAGCCAGTCATTATTTAAAAAAAAACTGACAGATTAGCACAGTGGTGCATTACATCAAATTTCAGCTCAATTAGAAATAATAAACATTCATAGGAAATTTTCACAGAGAACACAGAGAGCTGACCTGGGCACATTCTTATCCAATAGGGCAGACAAGTTTATTGATATATTCATTTATACAGACAGCAAAACATTAAGGACTGAGTAAGGATAATTACAACCTTATGTGGAATAATACTGTAGTTAATTCTATCCTTATTATTCAATAAAACACATTGTCATTGATTTGTTTACAGATTGTAAAATCAAACTGTCAACAGAAATTAACATAAATAAATGTGTTTACTCTATTACATGCAGAGTGGTTGAAAATAACTACATACATGCTGTGAAAAATAATTTGTCCCATCCTGATTTCTTCTCTTTTTGTGTATCTCATAATAAATAGTTTTAGATCTACCAATGAAATAAATAAATAAATAAATAAATAAATACCTTTTTTTAATAAATATTTTTTTAAATTATGCTTCATTTAGCTTTAATACACACACACACACACACACGCACACACACACACACACACACACACACATATATATATATATATATATTTACATTTTGTTTTTAAATAAAAATCTCTTAGAGCAGGAAAGTATTATGGAAGGGAATTTTGTAAGTTTGCCATTTGTAATTTCTTATACAACAGTAAACGTGAGATAGAAGAGAGTGTGAAAATTCTGACCCCAAGCAATCCAGATATCAGACATCTTCAAATCCTGCTGCATGGACCTGTTGGAGCTGGAAAGTCCAGCTTTATAAATTCCCTCAGAAGTGTCTTTCAACAACGGATTAGTGTCAAAGAGAAAGTAACACCATCATCATCCACCAGCTGCACAAAAATGGTAAGTATCTTCATGACAAAAATAACATGTTTGAAATCTGCTGTTTTTGTATGTTGGGTCATTCCATCTCAAGTGATCCAATAATTGAGAAGTTGGTTGCTTGATGATTTTTAATTTTTAATTTTTGAGTGATTACCTCTATGTATTGGCAATGCAAAATCACCAGGTTTTTTATTTTATTTTATTTTTCTTGGTTTAACTATGATGGCCATTTTGTGTCCAGGCGCACAACAAATTTTGGTTATACAGCTGTTTATGGAAACCTCAATATTTTTGAGAGAGAGAGAGAGAGATTGATTTATTTATATGTGTATACTGGGAGCCAGGTTAAAGACAAACACAACAAAGTCATATTCAATCTAGTTTAAATTGGCTAGAGACCAAACCAGGAACACTAAGCTAGAAATTACCTTGAACCATTAAGGCAAAACGTATTTGAGCAAAACTTTATCTTGGCCAGGGTCAGGACACCATGCACACAAACATTCATACACATCAAGGGCCATACCTAGTGTAACCTGTTCACCTATTATGTTCTATATATTTTTCAGGTTATTTGTATTAACAAGAAAAAATTAAACTATTGCATTTTTAAAAGTGTGTGTGTGTGTGTGTGTGTGTGTGTGTGTGTGTGTGTGGTGTGTGTGTTCAGATGGAAGAATGCAGTGACAAACTGCAAGTTCCAATGACTTGCATCTTCCCTGTGAAGAACTACAATGAGGAGTTAGAAACAAACAACGACGTAGATGTCCTCCTCCTGTTGGCACTGAAACAAATTGCCCATTTTGCCAATGATTATGCTGAAGACCTTTGAAACCAGGAAAGATCTTTTTAAAATTCTTTCCAAATAACAGCTGCCGAGAAAATGTAAAAGAACACTTCTTTGCATTACGACCATGTTTAACAGAATAGAGAATGTTGAAAAATTGCTTTATATGATCTAATTAAGTAGATAATCACCTAAAAGCCAGCTAATGAGATAATTAACTGTAATTAACTGTTATTAAAAACCACGCTTCACAATTAACAGTCTGTCATTCAGATAACAAGGCTTTACACTTTCCAAGTTAGCAGTTGAACAAAGGGACAGTGTCTTATATCTTTGATCATAAAAAAAATATATACTATATATTCAACGTAAGAAGTTTTGATATTTTTGATTTTTAACCTCAGAATCACATAGGGTAACAAAGTAAAACTGTATTCTGTATATCTTTCACTGCACCATAAAACTGTACTCGCTGAGCATGATGAAATAAATCTTTATTAAAGGTTAAACAAAAATTTATGAAACAAATAAAATAAAATGAAAATTTAACCAAGCATAGTGGAATCAATTTAGATTACGCATGACTTTTTACAGCAAGACACCTCGAAAATATGACTATAAAAAGTCCATGAATTCCATATGTTCTAGTGTTGACCTAGGCTTTCTTTAAAAATCAGAGCTTATCTGCTTCCAGACTGAAATGGTACAGTCACAAACATTTGTATATATGCATACTGTTTTTAAAAGGTGTTTTGTTCTATTCTATATTTGCATTATATGGTCAAAATTTTGGTTTACACCTGGCCTTCATATGTACTTGTTGAACATTCCACTCCAGATTTATTCCCTTTTCTGTTATAGTAACTCCACTCTTCTGCGAAGGCTTTCCACTAGATTTTGGAGTGTGGCTGTAAGGTTTGTACTCATTCAGCTACAAGAGCATTAGTCAGATAAGGTACTGATGTTGGGTGAGGAGGCCTGGGGTTTCAGTCAGTGTTCCAGTTCATCCCAAAGTTGTTCAGAGGGGTTGAGGTCAACTTTATAAAAGCGAGCCCCATTTCAGGGGACTGGGGGATCACTTTTTGAGACGTCCCAAACTGTTTGGATCTCATGTAACGAATTAAATAAATTGGACCTTCACCTTTTCTCACTCACTGGTTCCATGTGGTGATTTAGACTTTGAGTATCTCAGCTGATGAAAGCTATTGTAAGTACATTCAATATTTTCTAAATTGTTATATTGGTAATAAGAAAGTAGGCAAAAATTTTACCTACATTACTTCTGATGAGCTTCACAAAGCAGTAGATGGTTTGTCCATAGACAAATCTCCAGGTACTGAGGGTCTTACACCCGATTTCTATAAACATTTTTGGGACTTCGGGCGCTCGGTGGCTTAGTGGTTAGCACGTTCGCCTCACACGTCCGGGGTTTGATTCCCGCCGAGGCCATGTGTGTGCGGAGTTTGCATGTTCTCCCGTGCTGCGGGGGTTTCCTTCGAGTACTCCGGTGGAGGTTGATGATGGTTTAATCTAATTTCTTGACTTCCATAAAGCATTTGATTCAACTGAACACCCATATATTTTTCATTGTTTAAGGCTATTTGGTTTTAGAGATTGATTTAGAAACAATCTAGAATCTCTTTATGAAAATTTAAATAGTTCAATCTCTTTACCAGGAGGTACATCACCACATTTACCATAAAACAAAGAGTTAAACAGGGCTGCCCTGTTTCTCCATTAGCTTTGGTAAACATTAGAGAAAGCCTTTCTATATTTATTATATCTTTATAAAATTCAAACATAACATTAGAGGTTCTTGAGCAACCAGTAGTCATCAGCCGGTTACAGTAGCAGATGATACAACCATCTTTATGAAGCAGCTAACGGAAGTTCCCAAAATATTACATACAGTTGACATTTTCTCCAAAATCTCTGATGTAAAGCTAATTTTGAATAAATGTGAGCTGATGCCAATCCATCAAAGTTTATTTAACAGAGGCTTCCAACATCCCTATAAAATCTTTTTTTTTTTGGCAGTCACAGATGATTGAGAATACCCAGACTGGGGCGAGAAGATTATAAAGACTCAGTCAGAGAGACAGACTATAACTAGAACAAAAAATAATAATAAACATTATAATAAATTTATAAAAAATGAACGACTTGAACCCGAAGACTTGAGAGATGAACTAATCATTTCTATTTCTGGGGAACAGATGACTCGAATCAGGAGGTGAGGTGAACTGATAGACTGCATAACCTTGTCATGTTCTTACGTAATGGAGTTGAGGACGGATGCAAATACAGATAAGAGTTTTTATTAAAGGAGATATAGGCAGACAAATCCAAATCGTTAATCCTAAGTGTGGTCAAAAAACATGCAAAAGGTCAGGCCATCGGCAGACAGGTATTATTAGGGCGAGGTTACAATCAGAGTCGAGATACTAGAAATGAGGTCAATGAACATGAAACGAAATGAGAAACAAAGAACAATCGCTTGGTAATGAGTTAAACTGAATACTACACAAAGTACACAGAGACACGAGGGGTTTATATAACAAACATAATTATGGGTTAAACATTGAAGAGCTGAAAATGATGACACACATTTGGGAAACAGCCAATGACAAAACAAGGGCAGAGACAGAACATAATCATAGCAATAGCACGTGTCCATTGTAAACAAAGTCACTGTCATTGAAGACCAAAAAGCATGCGTTCGCTAAGCGCTTGTGCATCTGGCTCGTGCATGAGCCTGTGATTCGGTTTTCCGAGCACACTGCAAAACTGCAGTGCTCTGTGCAGGGGAACATGCAAACTCCACACACAGTGGGAATCAAACCCCTAACCCTGGAGGTGTGAGGCGAACGTGCTAACCATTATGTAATCCATCGGGTCCAATCAGAAGTTAAAATAATCAGAGTGCCAAGAAATTTTTCCATCAAAGGCCTAATAATGACTTAGAAATGTATTTTAATTATTAAAAGAGTGTCTTAATGTTAAACCAACATTTAAACATATTAAGCATACATGTCATATATCAAGGAAACGCTGGACTTCAGTTCCCATCAGCCACTGCACTGTGCTACATGTCACATGACCACCTGCACCTTATTCACGTTTGTTAATGTGCACACTTGTGTATATAGCCATTGTCTGCACTGTTTCTCTGTCTTTCATTTTTCTTAGACTACCGTGTTCCATGGTCCCAGGTTTCTTTCATGCCACAGTATTTTGCCTAATTGTCTTAGTGGCTTAGTTTTGTTGTTTGGTTGTTTAAATAAATGTTGTAATCTGTGATTGCTTCCGAAAGGAAAGCTAGACAAGCTCTACATAAAGATGGCCTAGGCTATAAGAAGATTGCCAAGACCCTGACACTGAGCTGCAGCACGGTGGCCAAGACCATACAGCGGTTTAAAAGGACAGACCTCGCCATGGTTGACAAAGAAGTTGAGTGCACGTGCTCAGCGTCATATCCAGAGGTTGTCTTTGGGAAATAGATGTATGAGTGCTACCAGCATTGCTGCAGAAGTTGAAGGGGGGGGTTCAGCCTGTCAGTGCTCAGACCATACGCCGCACACTGCATCAAATTGGTCTGCATGGCTTTCGTCCTAGAAGGACGCCTCTTCTAATGATGATGCATAAGAAAGCCCTCAAACAGTTTGCTGAAGACAAGCAGACTAAGAACATGGATTACTGGATCCATGTACTGTGGTCTGATGAGACCAAGATAAACTTATTTTTTCAGATGATGTCAAGCGTGTGTGGCGGCAACCAGGTGAGGAGTACAAAGACAAGTGTGTCTTGCCTACAGTCAAGCATGATGGTGGGAGTGTCATGGTCTGGGGCTGCATGAGTGCTGCCAGCATTTGGGAGCTACAGTTCATTGGGGGAACCATGAATGCCAACATGTACTGTGACAAACTGAAGCAGAGCATGATCAGTATGCAGTATTCAAGCATTATAACGACCCCAAACACACCTCCAGATATCATGCTGAAATATTGCCCTGTGGCCCAGTCGCCGAAGGGAGGGGATCATGCTCTGCTTCATTATGTCACAGTATATGTTGGCATTCATGGTTCCCTCAATGAACTGTAGCTCCCCAGTGAAGTTAGCACTCATGCAGCCCCAGACCATGACACTCCCACCATCATGCTTGACTGTAGGCAAGACACACTTGTCTTTGTACTCCTCACCTGGATGCAGCCAAACACGCTTGACACCATCTGAACCAGATAAGTTGGTTCCAGTAATCTATGTCCTTAGTCTGCTTGTATTCAGCAAACTGTTTGCAGGCTTTCTTGTGCATCATATTTAGAAGAGGGTTCCTTCTGGGACAACAGCCAAGCAGACCAATTTGATGCAGTGTGTGGCATATGGTCTGAGTATGGGCGTATGTACCCCCCACCCCTTCAACCTCTGCAGCAATGCTGGCAGCACTCATTCGTCTATTCATTGAGGGAACCATGAATGCCAACATTTACTGTGACATACTGAAGCAGAGCATGATCAGTATGCAGTATTCCAGCATGATAACGACCCCAAACACACCTCCAAGATGGCCACTGGCTTGCTAAAGAAGCTGAGAGTGAAGGTGATGGACTGGCCGAGCATGTCTCCAGACCTAAACCCTATTGAGCATCTGTGGACCATCCTCAAACGCAAGGTGGAGGAGCACAAGGTCTCTAACACCCACTAGCTCCGTGATGTCATTATAAAGGAGTGGAAGAGGACTCCAGTGACAACCTGTGAAGCTCTGGTGAACTGGAAAATAATGAAAAAGTGCTGGAAAATATTGGTGGCCACACACAATATTGACACTTTGGGCCCAATTTGGACATTTTCACTTAGGGGTGTACTCACTTTTGTTGCCAGCAGTTTAGACATTAATGGCTGTGTGTTGAGTTATTTTAAGGAAACAGCAAATTTACACTGTAATACAAACTGTACACTCACTACTTTACATTGTATAAAAGTGTAATTTCTTCATTGTTGGCATATTAAAATATAATATATATATAATCAAATATTTACAAAAATGTGAGGGGTGAACTCACTTTTGTGAGATACTGTATATAAGAGAGTATTCATGTATATTAATCAAAGACCCCAGGACAAGCTGATGTAACTCCAGCTTGTGAGGAATCACTGAGCACACATTCCTCATTTCTTCTTAGCTCACTAATTTGCTGTCTGTCATTTCTTAGCATGTATCCATTATTATTGCAAACTTTATGAGTGAGCTTTTGTTCAAACTGTAGAAGTTAGATAAATATAGAACATTGTACACAAACGCCTGTGTGCGCAAATGTGCAAGTACTGATAAGGCAACCTGTGTTAGAGAAGATGCACCAACGTGTGTGTGTTAGTATGGAATATTTTCAAAAGCAAGTGGTGTATGCAAGAAAGCAATTGGTATATGTTATGAAATCAAAATAAGATTTAATCATGTGTGATCAATGTATAAGATATTAGAAAAGAATCAGTGTATTATTCAGAGAAACTAAATAGGTCATGCTGGTCTGACTAGCAATAAATCACTTAGTGTACATTCCTCCACTGGAAAGTGTATCTTTTTCTTCTAGGCTTGCTTTGTTATTTCTCAGAAAAATCACCCTCTGCACCTGCAGAAAGACACTGAGTTTGTACTTTGTCTTTTTAAGTTACCAGTTCTGAAGATATATTGTTGAAATCCATGACGTAAGTCAGTAAAATAAAAATGTCTTTAAAAATATGCTGACTGAAATTGCACCCCCTTTTATAGATAAGATATGAAGAAAGAAACATAATTGTGCCGAGTTGTCAGAAATGGGATCAAAGAAATGGGATGAAGAGAAAACTTGGGAAAACCCAACCTAATGAGATCATTGTTTTAGTATTGTATGAAAGCATGCACATTGATTGTACTCATCAGATGACCAGCAGACATCGCAGCTTTTATTATTCTTCAATAAATGTCAGAATTTTGGCATCTTAAACCCCTGGACTCTGAGAGATTTTTATTTTGGTTAAGGTAATTTTCCACGACGCTAGCTAACTAAATAGCTATTCCAGCTTATCAGAACACAGTTCTGATCTAGTGGCCCAGAAGCAGACCACTGTCAGAAAAATGGTGGCTGCCGTCGGTGGGCCGCTAACTTTGCTACCAGCGAAAGTTACCGCTGGCCATATATTTGCTGGGATGCTACTTTCACTTACTAGCAATCACGACTAATTTTATTATTTACATACAGTGGTTAGTGAAATGTTACCTTAGTTACTAGCAATCATGGGTAATTTTATTCTGTACATATTATTACTTTTTCTTTTCTTTTTTTTTTATTTTTATTTTGCTTCTTTTTTAGGTGTGAATTGTACTCAGGCTTGGAAACTTTACAGACTGCATCAGTCATTATGCAACATCCATCCATCCATTTCTATAACACTTAACCTACAGGGTCACGGGGAACCTGGAGCCTATCCCAGGGAGCATGGGGAACAGTCTGGACAGAGTGCCAATCCATCGCAGAGAACAGTCACATGCACACTCACACACCCATTCATACACTATGGACAATTTAGACACGCCAATCAGCCTACCATGCATGTGTTTAGACTGGGGGAAGAAACTGGAGTACCCGGAGGAAACCCCCGCAGCACAGGGAGAACATGCAAATTCCGCAAACACAGGGAGACAGCGGGACTAGAACCTTCAACCCCCCAACATGCTAACCACTAAGCTACCGATTGTGCAACATAATTTCAATAAATAAAATAATTAATTTTTGAAAATTCTTTGCTTTTGTTGTGAAATAATTTCCCATTTATGTTTCCTGCAGGATACAAACACTTGCCATGTCCTGTAGAATTTCAGATTTATTCTGCACAATAGTCCTGCAGGACATAATTCCTGGAGGATTTAATTCCTGCATATATTTTTTTTCCTCATAGAATTCCTGCAGGTATTTATCTATTTATTTATTTATTTATTTATTAATTATTATTTTTCCTTTTTTTTTTTTTTTTTTTTTTTTAACAGGAAAATGAGTTAAATCCTGTAGGATATCTGCATAAAATTCCTGCAGGATTATTATGAGGAAGTATATTATTTATCATTCAATAGTTCATAGTTTTTATTAGTATCATTTATTTTACGACATTTTGAAATAATACATTTTATATCACCTGTTCTATTATGAATACTTGAACGAGTCCTTGCAGTGCACTTTCAACTTCTGGCCACTAGAGGGATGACTTGAGTTAAAAATTTTAATAGGCTTAGAAGAAACAAGTAATTACATTTAAATTGACATTAAAAGTGAAAAAAGGATTAAAAGAAAAATGTCTAAATTAAGGCAAAGGCATTGTATACCTTCATTATACATAGGCCATATATAGTATGCAAATAAATATATAAATCTGCATTTATTTAGATTATCACAGGCATTTATTAGTCTGTTCACATTTGTGAATGAGGAAATCAGTTATGATGAGATTAAAAGTGTTGATGAATAAATTACTATTTCGGTCATTTAGACTTCCATAAAACCATTTTTATTATCTTAAATTAGAAGCATATATGTGGGAAAACAAGGAATAAAGCCATTTGACATCTTTGTCCAAAAGGGGTTGAATTCAGTTATACTGGGACATCAGGAAAATTGGAAGTTAAGATTAGCACATCTTCCTTTCTGGCCTGACAAGTGAAAGGCAACCTTTGTTTCTAAGCCCTTGCAGTGGAAGAGTCTGAAAATTGACGACTTAACATGACTTAAGAGACGAAACATAACAACAGCATCAAAAAGGAAGTTGACTCTAAATATCATGAGATAGGAAATCGACATATACTTTGGCTGGTTTTCTTTTAAATATGGTTTTCATGTATTTTCAAGACATCCAAAATTACCAAGCCTGATTGGGTCATTTGGGACATTATGGTTCAAGTAGATTAGGACTCTCTTAAAATGCAGTTGCAGCTGCGTGAAGACATAACTAGATGCTGTAGATGAACACCATAACTATGGTTCAATGATTCCTTGGATGGATGTGTATTACGTTATATTTATGAATCATCTTAATAATCAGGGGAGTAGACTGGTAAATATGGATCATGATTTATGCCCATTACTGAGTATGCAATGTTATGCTGCTACTGAAAGAAATAAATGATAAAATGTTACCTACCTTTTAATAGTGATTCTTCAAGGTGATTATTACTTAATCTGTCCATACAAGATTGGTTCTAAATTTGGAAATGTTAAAGATTTTCTAAATTCTGTTATCATTGTTATTGCTGTAAGAAATGAATTATGGAATTTTATGATGATGATGTTGATGATGATGATGATGATGATGTGATCATGGTGATGAGTTTGAAATGTGATTTGATGATGCCATGAATCGATATGTAATAAATAAATAACTAAATAAATAATGTTTTAAACATGTCATTGTGGATAAAAGTAAAAGCTTAAACCAATGAAAAGACATTCTTCAGAATATGATTAAACATTTTTCTTTCATATGTATTTAGTCAGTAGTTATAAATATTATCAGTTATCGGGAAATCATGTTTTGAGGTATGTGTTGTATTAATGGCAAGAATGCTTAGACAAGCTGGAAATTCAAAGGTGTCTCAATATGTCTAAATTCACCCTAATCACATGAATAGAAGTTCTGAAGAATTAGTGATTCATACAGAAAATATTCCTTATTGTCTTCATTCTTCCTCTCTCCTTCAGTCCTTCCTTCAACTTCATTATAAAAAATCATCAAAAAAAAGTGTTTCACTCCCTCCTGGTTGATGTCACGCCCCCTCGGTTTGTCTTTAAATTCCTCCACTTGGTCTCCTGACCTCATTAGGAACTTTACCTCAACAGGAATAAGTGTGTGTATGTGAAGTAAAGCTGTGTGTGTGTGTATGTGTGTTTGTGTGCTGACTCTTGCAATGAAGGCTCTACTGTTCATCTTCTTCCTTGTCAAATGTTTTCCGCATTCACACGCCGTGGAAAAGATTCAGGAGTTCTTCATCGCCGCAGTGGAGACCAGCTGGGACTATCTGAACACTGGTGGGGAGGATCCAGCTGCTAATCAGAGGTACTGACACACACCTTATACAGCATTCTATCCCTGTTGAATTCTTGATTCTGCTTGGTCAGAAGGTATTGTTTAATTTTCAAGTATCAAAAACATTTCACTTTAACACTAAAAACTGTACACAATTGTTGATATGGTGAAATATACATCTAAGGAGATTTTACATTTATAGTAAGACTTTTGAGTGTTAGCACTTTGTAACAGTCATAGCTAAAGTTTTCTTCAGGACGGAGGGCCTTGTGGTTTGTCATTTACATGATAAACTGTTTTTTTGTCTTATTAACTTGGAAAAAAACACCTCAGGAAGTGATATTATGAAAAATTATGACAGTAATTCCGCATTGTTTCGGGCAGCATCACACCACTATTTCATTTATTATTTTCCTAATACAGCAAAGTCGTGTTTTATTCCTTACAGAACACACACCTAACATAGCATCATAGTATACAGCTACTTACTATATGTTTTATTTTTGTATTGTAATTTATCTTATTCTATAAACCATTATAAGTTACTAATACAATAACAACAAGAACAACAACAACAATAATAATAATAATACATCATACTTATAATATTATAGTCAGAGTATAATATGCCTGGATTTCTGTCTTAATAAAAATATATTAAAACAATCTTGAGTGATTAAATTTTATACTTAAATACTGGTGCGTACTGGTGAAAACCTAGTAAGATTATCCTACTACTCAACAAAAATTGACATATTTTGCTTATTTGTGCTTCACTGAAATGTAATTGAAAATGTGTGTGTATATATATATATATATATATATATATATATATATATATATATATATATATATATATATATATATATATATATATATATATATATATATATATATATATATATATTGGTTTTTTTGTTTGTTTGTTTTTTTTACATTTCTACAGGGGATCCAGGTTTCAGAAATATGCCAAGGCCGTGTACACTGAATTTACAGACTCCACTTTCACCACCCCGAAAACGAAACCTTCATGGGCAGGTTAGTGCGACTGAACTTATATTCTTATTAGCCAACACATTAGCACGTGTGTTTTTAGAATAAGCAATGTGAGCATGCTGTAATCCTGGATAACCACAATATTGCAAAGCTTCCTGCTAAGCGTACAAACAAACGTACAAGAAGTTGATTCATGTAATAACGTATATATGTAATAATGAATAATGTAATGCATAATCACCATCAGCCTGTCTGATTAGTCAAGTTTCTGAAAGATAAAATTATACTATAAATAGAATTGCCAGGAAATTGAAGAACAGAAAAGGAAAACTCAGAAAAGGAAAACCTTCAGTATGGTTGTTTGAAACATTCTTGACCTATTTTCCTATTTGTATTTTTCCACCTATTTCAGTATAATAACAGTTTTAGACCCTGTTATTCGGTTAAGTTGAATTAATCTCTAGAATTGTAACGCAACCTGGAAGCTGAAACTGATTGGTGTCATGTTTTTGTGCTGCAGGAATTCAGGGTCCTACGATCAGAGCAGAGGTGAACGACAGAGTGGTGGTCCACTTTAAGAACTTTGCCACTTATCCTCTCAGCATTTCCCCGATCGGCATCCCCTACTGGAAACAATCTGAAGGTGAATTTCCTCAGTATTAAAAGTTAGACTAAAGTGTAAATTGTAAAAAATTATAATGTACTAAAAATAAATTCCAACATGAATCATTTTGTCCTTGGTACAGTTTCTCATTCTCTAATGAGCATGAAAAAGACTTTTCTCATGTTATTTTGACCCAGACTACCAAGATAAGATAAAAAAAAGTAATGATAAAGGCTGTGCAATTTCCTTTATCTTTAAATTCCACCCACAAATCTGGATCAGAGGGAGCACTGAGCAATGGAAAGGCTATTATGGCTGGGTCACTACTGAGACAGGAGACTGGGTGCACTCTTGAATTCTCGAGTCTGAACGATCAAAATGTGTTTATTCATTTTCTCGCTGTAACGCGTTATTGTGTTCATAGCAAATTCACATGGATTTGTACGCCGTACGTTTTACATAATCTAAGACTAGAAATAAACAGATTGTTATGGTTAAACAGCATTGTTATTTCTGAAATAAAAAAATGTAATAAGTGATATGGTAAAATTCATTGTAAGCAGTCTCCAGCGTCTGCACTTTGTAACAGTCCGAGGAAAAACTGTACCATTAAGTTTTCTGTCAGAGGACTTTGTGCTTTGCAGTTTTTCATTAACATGAGAAGCTGATTTATTTTTCTCATTAACTTCAAGAGAAGTTAAGTCATCCTGGTGAGAGAATGACCAGCCCATATAGGATTTCGTGGGTTGTTTTTTTGTGATGGCTGCAACCAAAAATTTTTGATTTTGCTGTGGCTTATTTCAAAAGTTGCGATTCAATTTGTGGAGTTTTTTTATGCTTTTTTGCGGAAAGTACTTTAATTGAAATTGCGATTCCACAAAATTTTTTCGCAAAGTCTTTCACAGTGATGCTTGAAACACGTGAATCGATGAGGGCTTTGGCTGAATGCACGTTGTGATGATGTCACATGACGCATCTTGGCCCAAATCTGCAGACAATCTGTGATAATTTAGAAAAATGGCAAGCTCCTGTGAATTTTGCAGAGTTTCCTTGATTTTGCATTAATTTCTGTGCTCGCAAAATCCTGAAGGGACTGAATGACAGTTTACAGCTGCAATAATGAAACTGAGAACAGAAACTAACTTCTTTCAATGTTCCAAATTGTTAACTGTACCTATAAATAGATAAAAAGTTTGACATATTCTTCATTAATAAATGCAAAATGTAATCATCAGCAAATCGTCGGCCCTGTCTGTTGATTAATTTCCTATAAGAGCGTGCCCCATTGTGTTTTACTCCTTACATACTGTACATGTTACAGATATACTGTAAAGACATGGTCTGGTCAATGGAAAAAGAAACAGAAAATTGCTAAGAAGTCACACTTCATTTGTAAATGATTCATCAATTTAGTCATTTTGGAAGACTTTTTTTTGCAATGCTGGTATTTCTGTACACAGTGAGAGCAGATATTTCCTGCCGTCTAGAAGACTACTGGGTATTCAACCTCTAATATGATAAATAGTTTGACCCTTTAAATAGTTAAATTCTGAGATGGATCTGTAAGCTGACTGTATAATAATAAGGCAAATCTGTCATTAATGGAAAGATAAGAGAGATTTCAACGGATTTGTAATGTTGTTGCGTTAAATCTAAACCTTAACATGATATTTCTTTTGTTTCTATTTTGCACAAGATTATTTTTTTACATATCTACTTCTGTAACTCTATTCTATAATTCTATAATTCAGTTCTATATTTGGCACAAATTAATTTTACATTATATAATATAATACATCCCAATATTTTTTCCTATAACAGCATGCCCCATAATTCTTTATTTTTACATATACAAAGCTTTTATAGATCATATGCTATCATAAGTTTTTAGAATTCAGTTTTGACACTTTAACCAAAGCTGTGTTGTATTATGTCCAGGGGCTGGTTATGATGACTCCACATCTGTACAGGAGCAAGAGGATGATGCGGTACAGCCTGGTGGATATTATAAATACATATGGGGCATTCATCCTAACAGTGGGCCAACCATCACAGACCCAGAATGCCTCACCTACTCCTACTCATCACAGGTGGACGTTGTGCGAGACTTCAATTCTGGACTCATTGGTGCTTTCCTGATCTGCAAATCAGGTCTGGTGTAACTGGATTCTTCAGGATCTTGTTAAAATCATGCTTATTGCACAATTATTCACTTTACACATTAATGCTCACCCAAGGTTATTTAAAAGATTTATATTTATAGTCAATGTGATTTATACAACATTATATAGAGTAATATTAGCAATGTAGCAGTTTTAAAACCTTTGGTTCATGTGCAGTGTCAGTTTAATCTTAGTCAAAGATGATAGCTTGGCCAAAATATATCTTCTATATTTCTAACTCCTTTGACATTTGACCCATGTCCAGGCGCTCTAACGGAGGACCGTCAGCGAAAGGTGCCCGAGTTTGTGCTGATGTTTGCCGTGTTTGATGAAAGTAAGAGTTGGTATAGAGATGTGGGCAGAGCAGATAAACTAAGGAAATCATCTGGTCATCAGCAGTTTCACACCATCAACGGATACGTCAATTCCACACTGAAAGGTCTGGTCAACGTTACCTTATACAATCAGGCAATTTCTCATAGCATGTATACACAATATACATTTACATTTGGCAAGCTATTTTTTAAAATAATTTTTCACTTGCAAATGAGACAGAATCCATGTCCAAGCACATAGTTGAGCATATGAAAGTCAAATGAGCATCCTGGGCTTTTTGGTAGTCCTGCGATCTAACCTCGCAACCTTCCAGCTGTCATTAGCAATTGAACCTTAATTACTGTGCTACTACTGTACTCAATAGATTTATGATCAAGCTAGTACTCAGTAAAGGCAACTGGATTTGTTACAACTGTGAAGATCTGAAAAGCTTAATCCTTCCTACTATATATTCAGTCACCTTGACTTACAACTATTTCTAGACATTGCAGTGATTGATAATCATTATCCATTCATGGATGGATGGATGGATAGATGGACATATGAAATTGGTGAATAAATCAATAGTCTGATTCCAATTTTAGTCTGAAGTCCAACTTTGTTAAATGCATCATTTGGTGGCTTAGACAATGCATGGGTGGATTTTCTTTGGTGAAGAGCTTACAGATATGTTGTATTGGCTGGCTGGCTGGCTGGATGGATGGAGAGATCTAAGAATAATTTCTTTTACATCAGTTCTTCAGATGAAGCTCTTTAAATGGTGGAAAAAACCCACAAGATAGTTCAATTATAGTTAATTTAGCACCTCTAGACATTTCAAATGACTTGCATAGATAACTCAAGAAGCTTCATAGACATTAGCCATCATCATCATTGCCAGATTTTCTCTTTTCAGGTCTGAAGTTATGCCAGAAAAGTCCAGAGGTTTCCTGGCACCTTATTGGTCTGGGCTCCACTCAAGACATCCACACCATTCAGTTCCAGGACCACACTCTAATAGTCATGGACCACAGACGGGTTACAGTGGAGATAACCCCTATGACCTTCACCACCGCCCTGCTCAAGCCATATGCCGAAGGGAAGTTTCTGATTTCCTGTAGGATCCATTCACATGAGCAAGGTCAGTGGATAATCAGAGTCCTTTTTAGGAGATGATGCATCCTATCTCCAGGCATATTTTAAATACAGAAAGTATGAGATGAAGTGTAACATGTGAAATCATTGGATAAATTCCATGTTTTGGGCAAAAAATAATTCAAGTTAAAAAAAAAACCAACAACATCTAGTCCAAAGTCCAAAACAAAGAACTCAAATTTCTTGATGTACTTCAAACACTTATTTGTTTTTTCTGCTCAGCTGGGATGAGTGCCTTCTTCACTGTGGAGAACTGCCCTGAATCCAATGAACTGCCTGAAAAACTAAATGTCCAGCACACTTACGATGAAGGGGAGATGGATGAAGACTACCCAATGGATAATCTTTTTTCTATTGTGCTTCGACCTGGTGGACCTCCATCAGTTCTGAGGTCTGGTGGAAGACGACCCAAAGTCTGGATTCATTACATCAGTGCAGAGGAGGTCATGTGGGACTACAAACCTGAGGGTGACCGGTACGATCACTGGAAATTTTATTCTGGAAAAACTTGAATGAGTGTAATCTGTATAGTTTAGATTTACCTGAGTAACTTGGATGAGTTGAAGTAATATGAATTTGTATAACCTGGATGGGTCCGAGTAACTTGGCCATGTCTGAATATCTTGACTGAGAGAGTATAGTTTAGATAAGGCAGGGTAACTTAGTCTGAGTAATTTAATGAGTTAAAGAAAACAGTAACTGTGATGTACCTGTGTTATCCAGACAAGTATGAGTAATTCAGAAGTCTGAAGAGAAGTCTTAGGGTTTGTTTGTTCAGGATTTATTTGTTCATTTTCTTCCAGACTTTCGAAGTTTGAGCCTTCAGTTCAACAAACACAGCGCTTGGGTAAAGTCTATAAGAAGGTGGCTTATGTCGAGTACACAGACCGCACATTCACAAAAAAGAGGAGCCAAAGCAATGCACTGATTGGGCCAGAACTTAGGGGAGAGGTGAACGACCAGTTTCAGGTAAAACAACTAGCATCATTTCAATAATTCATATGCTGTTTTGAAAACTAAAGGACAATGTTCCAGGAAAATAGTACTCATACACCATATTTTACATTTTCAGATTGTTTTTAAAAATATGGCCAATCGACCTTATAACATCTTTCCAAATGGACTTGTCAGCGTGCAGCCTGTGAAGAAAACAGGTAAGAGAAAATTAATTCTAAAAACTGTAGTTTATGTTACTGTTGTAAAGGCCTTTGGTGGAAAAAATACTGTTACAAACTGCTGACACTGGCAACTCCTATCTCCTAAAAATACATGATATGTCCAGAAGTTTGTGGACACCTGATCATCACACATAAGTGCTTGAAAATCCCATTCCAGATTTAATCCCCCTTTGCTGTTATAAAAAACCTCCAGTCTTTCCAGTCTTTGTTGTGTGGCTGTGGTGGTTTCTGTTCATTCAGCCACAAGAACATTAGTGGGATCAGGCAATTAGGTGTCAAACATAGAGACCTGGGGTGCAGTAAGTGTTCCAGTTCATATCAAAAGTCTTCAGTGGGGTTGAGGTCAGGGCTCTGTTCCTGCCACTCGAGTTCTTTCAGTCTAACCTTCACAAACCATGTCTTAATGGACTTTCCTTTGTGCAAAGGGGCATTACCATCCTGGAAAAGGTTTGGGGCCCTTACTTCCAGAGAAGGGAAATTGTTATGTTACAGCATACAAAGACGTCCTGAACAATTATGTGCTTCCAACTTCTGACAGCAGTTTGGAGAATGCTGACATTTGGGTGTGATGGTCAGGTGGTCAGGTGTCCACAAACTTCATTAGGATCTTATTTTTTTTTTTTCTAAATGCAGGATTTATTGCTGTACAACTTTCATTTGAAAAAAACAAAAAAGCCATAAAAACAAAGCTAAATGTTTTCAGGTGTTACATAAAATGTTATATAACAGGATTACCTTTTCCATGACCTTATAAAGCTTACCGGCCCGTACCCTAATTATTTTACCCCACAAGTTCTCAAGACTTAAAAGCACATATTTCCCAGGCCTCACACATTTCACAGGCATAAGCACATTTTTACAGTTATGAAAGGATCTCATCTTCCTTAGGAAGTATAGGTGTGATTTTCTTGGAGTTGTTCAGTGACGTTTCTGTCATCATTATACTTTCTTAATCTATTGTAGTTTAAAAGACTTGACTTTACAACCTTATTGCACACATGACATTGGTACATTGCATAAGCTTAAAACTCACTCTGGAAATAACCTCATGCATTTTTTGCACTGGTGTGGCATGAAGAGAAGCAAGTGGACCTGCGGTCCCTGGCTGTCCCACCAGGTGAGATTATGATGTACCTGTGGAAAGTGACACCAGAGGATGCTCCCACCGAGGCAGACCCCCGCTGTCTGACCCGGCTGTATCACAGCACTGTGGATCCAGAGCGAGACATGGCGTCCGGCCTAGTAGGGCCCCTTATCATCTGCAAATCAGAGAGTTTGGACAAGCGAGGGAAAGTGGTGAGTGTTACCTCTCAAGAAATAGATAGGACATATTGGTTATTATACTGTACGCGGTTGTTAATTAAGCTCTTTACTTAAGTGATGTTTAATATTTTGTCATTTTGAAATCAGGGGAGTCAAAGCTCAGCTTGATGAATGTATGGATAGATGAATAGATGGATCTGGTGAAGGGCTGGTAGAATTTGGTTGGTGGATAGCTGAATTTGGTGAAGGTCTTAACAGATGGTTGTATTTGAGGGATGGATAGATGGATGGATGGATAGATGATGGATTTGGTGAAGCACTTAACAGATGGCTAGCTTTGGTTATATGGGTGGATGGATTTGCTGAAGGGCTTAAAACAGATTATTGTATTTGGTGGATGGATAGATTTGGCGAAAAACAGAATTGATGGATGGATGGATGGATAGATGGGTATATGGATTTAGGGATTTATTCAATACACAGAGAGGTAGTTTGGTAAATGGATCAGTGGGTGTACTGGATGATAGAAGGGTGGCTGGATTTGGTCAAAAGCTTGATGGATAGTTGAACAGATATAAAAAATTATGCAGTAGGTAAATAGACAAATGGTTTTAGTAAATGGAACAATGGGTGAACTGGATGATGGATGGATGAATGAATGTATTGAAGAATGGAGAGATAGACTTGGTAACATTTCCAACATGTGTGTATTCATTTAGTTATCTTCAGACAGAGAAAAACACCTCATGTTCTCCATATTTGATGAAAACAAAAGCTGGTATGCTGATGAGAATATCAAGAAGTTTAGCGAAGATCATTCTGAGATTGATCGCAATGATCCTCATTTTTACAACTCTAATGTCATGCACAGTAAGTATCACTTTTAGCTTGTTCATGTTTTGTAGCAAAATGTGTAGCAACAACTAGAACAATAGTCTAACTGATCTTTCTCTCATTTTTCTCTCTTTTCTCTTGTAGGTGTAAATGGTTTCATGCATAACAGTCTGCAATATAGGATGTGTGTTGGTGATGTTATGCTCTGGCATGTGGCCAATGTGGGTATGCAGAGTGATTTCCTATCAGTGTATTTCATGGGAAACCCGTTTGAACGGGACAGAACCTATGGCACAGTTCTTACACTTTTCCCAATGATCGGTGACACTGTCATCACTGAGATGGAGACCAAAGGTAAGGGTCAAAGTTGACAAGATGTACCATTAAATTACTACCATTACAATAAAAGTGGCTAATTAATAGTAATCAATATATTACAACTAGTTGTATGCAAATTACATTATGATCACTTGATTTCACACTGTGTAAGAATAGTGCATTCTTAGTCTGATCATCAATTCCTTAATGTAAAAATAATTTGTCCAGGTGAGTGGGTGATTGGTGCCTTCGATCCCACTCTGAAAGCAAAAGGGATGAGTGTACGGTACTCTGTGTTTAACTGTGAACCAGAGCTAACCCTGGTGGACAGTGATGATTATGATGACTTGAACGATCACATAGATAAGCACTTCCCAATCCCACGGGGCTTCAGGAAGAGGAACCGAACTGTGGCTATAGAGGTTTGCCAGAAAGTGTCAAACAACACAAGCCAAACAGAGCAGCAAAATGTCACCAAGATGCCTTTAGAGAAAAAAGGGGAGAAGACCACCCTGGTATGCAAGAAAAAACTTGTCTCAGTGGATGACACTGAGGATCTGGATGTTCTTTCCCAGGGAGGAATTCCGCAGGATATTCTGGACCAAGTCAACATGGAGATGAGCTCATCAAAACGCCAGAAGAGACTTGCGTTTGTAAAGAACGACACAGAAGCAAAGAGTGATCATCCTCCCTCTCGTTCTCACAGAACTAACACAGAATCAGCGAGTCCGAGAAATGCAAAAGTAGATGGCATGGATAAGATGGAAAACAATAAAACAGTGAAATACCAGGATGTAGATAAACCTGAGAAATCAAATCTAAATAAGAGTGCATCTGTTGACCTGTTTAAGAAATTCATTCAGAAATCAGGGCTGAATACCACCTCTAAGTTGGATCTCAAGGCTAATTTAACAGAGAGGACTCGGAGAGAGATATGGGAAAAGAATATAGGTGAGGCCACAAACACAAATGATGGAATGAGTGACAATGATGTTCTAAAAGACTCAGATCTAGACTTGGACAAGCTGCTTAAAAGAGTAGATCCTCAAATATATGACTACAAAGATGTACACCATCTGGATCTGAGCTCTCAGTATTCCCCATCAAACTCCTCACAGAACGAGACCTACCTGAAGAACCCTCCGCCCTTGGAGTATGACTATTACGAAGATGAAGAGAACAAAACTGTTCTGAGCTTCAGCTCTACTGATGAGATGGATATCAGGTCCAGTGAAACAAAATTCCGTAGCTATTACATTGCAGCAGAGGAAATCATGTGGGACTATGGGATTGACAAACCTTCCCAACTCATCAGTGCCAGGTAAAGTATAAATCTAATCGACTGTGGGCCATATTCAGAGGCGGTGACTTAAGTCTGCTATTTAATTAATTTAATTAATTAGTATTAAAATATATTTATTACTTAATATTGGCCCTACTGCCCTGTGTGGATGGAGAATGCATGTTCTCCTTGTGCTGTAGGGGGTTTCCTCCGAGTACTCCATTTTCCTCCCCCAGTCCAAAGACATGCATGGTAGGCTGATTGGCATGTCCAAAGTGTCTGAAGTGTATGAATGGGTGTGTGAATGTGTATGTGATTGTGCCTTGCAATGGATTGGCATCCCGTCCAGGCTGTACCCCACCGTGTGCCCCATGATCCTTGGGATAGGCTCCAGGTTCCCCGTGACCCTGTAGGATAAGCGGTATAGAAAATGGATGGATAGATCAGTGAATATTGGCCATATTTTAAAATTTGTAAAAAGATTTTTTAATATTTATATTATATAATATATAAGTTATATATATATATAATCTTATTTATAGACCAAAACATGTGACTTCTTGTGGTTACATCAGACTGTCAGACTTAATACTGCTTTCTCACTGCACTCAGCTCTGAATATGGTCCTATATGCTCAACACTGCCTTTTAATTAACGGTATGCAAGCCAGAGTGAAAGCAAGCTGTTCCGAATATTAAGTAATGTGAGCATAATTTGTCTACATAGGGACACGAAGAAAGGAATGAGAAAGTATTTCCCAGCCTACAAGAAAGTTGTGTACAGAGCATATCATGACAGAGATTTCAAGAATCCTGTGAAACGTGGAGAGCTAGATGAACACCTTGGGATTATGGGTCCAGTGCTGAAGGTGGAGGTTAATGATGTTCTTACTGTAAGTGTGATCCTACTTTCCATCGAAAATGCTTCTATATGAAGAAATGTGTAATTTGACTGTAAGTATTAAGGAATTATATATATATATATATATATATATATATATATATATATATATATATATATATATATATATATGACTTTGGCATTATGTAGTTTGTAGATAGATATATGACTATCGATATGACAGTTGTTAACAGCAAAACTTGACTGTTATCACATATGTTTGAGATTGTTGAAAGTTTTCTTCTAATAAACGCTGTTGTAAGTGTGCTAGCAATACTGTGATGTCTGCATGGCACATAACAACTAATGTCTCACAGAAATAACAAAAATACAGCACCAACCAACAAATTGTCACCAGAGTCACTACGCACATCACAGAGATCTTAATATAAACATTTTAGGATGGAGTTTTTCTTTAAGTCTCCAATCTTAGTTGATTTGTGGATATTTTGGCCTATATAATAACTGTAAACAGTCCTGAGTTAGAGGATTTCCTATTTGTCATCTGTTACAGGTAGTTTTTAGGAACACTGCCAGCAGACCGTACTCCTTGCACCTACATGGTGTGTATGATAGGACCACAGTGAGCTCTGCACCACAGGGGGTGGAGCTACGGGAGGATGAGGGACCTGGCGACCCAGTGCCTCCTGGGGAAGAGAGGATCTACAACTGGAGAATTACTAAAAGACAAGGACCATCATCCAAAGACTTTGACTGCAAGGCCGGGGCCTATTACTCTACAGTTAACATGGTACGGCAATATCACTTCTATAATTGTTAAAGAATTTGGTAGCACTTTACTTGTTATTAAAGCTACATGAAGCAAGCGTAATATCTTTATGACTACATTTCTAAAGGCTTATTTTAATATACATCAGCTGTCCTTAAAAAGCTGCTTTCATCAGTCAAGTGACATTGTGTAATTACATTTTCCAGGCAGATTTTCATTATAACTTTGTGACTGACTTTATGGCTCAGTGTTCTTGTGGTATGTGAGATAATGGCGATGTTTGACACAGATGACAGCAAAAAAAAAAATGCACATAATTTTGTAATTCCAGTGTCATGACATTGGCAGAAGTTTCCATGATGTTTATAAGTAATAAAACTATTTATATGATGGGGCAGAAAACACAACTCAATAATGTATATATGTGTGTTTGTGTGTCGCAGGAGAAGGACATCAACTCTGGCCTGATTGGTCCAATGCTGATCTGTCGTCCCGGTACACTTAAGTCACGTGTCCTCCTGCAACCAGGAGTGCAGGATTTGTTCCTACTGTTCACTGTTTTTGACGAGAAGAAGAGCTGGTATCTGGATTTCAACATCAGGAAGTTCTGTACACCACCATGCCAGGCCAAAGTAGATGATCCCTGGTTCGAGACCAACAACAAATTTGCTGGTACAAGTCAAATTCCAGTTACATGCTCTATGTTATAGTATAATGCCTTGGCTTAGTGCATCCCCAAGCGCCATATGTAGTCAGCAACCATATAAGGAAATTTAATATGCGTTTCAATCTATAAAATACAGAAACAAATGACATTTTTATGGGAACTACAGGTTGTTTGATAATCCAGTTTTGCCTCTTCAAGAGTAAAATACAAATGTATTGACTTGGGGACAATAACTGCACTTTTTTTTGAGCCACCTTCATTAGTTTACTCTTTCTGTTTCTTGCTGTAATGTAGCAATAAATGGATACGTCGCAGATACATTACCTGGCCTGTTGGTGCCGCAGCACCAGGTATCTCGCTGGCACCTGCTAAATGTGGGCAGTGGTGGAGAGTTTCATGCTGTCCACTTCCATGGAATACCGTTTAGCGTTGGGAAAGACCAGGAACACCGCCTGGGCATCTTTAATCTTTATCCTGGTAAGCACAAAAAAATGTATTTGGGTTAAAAATGCTTCATTTAACTTTGGTAAGAGGAGAATCTTTTTAGAATTCACTGTAAGGGTACATTTCTGGGTGATTTGTATCCCATTTACTATTAGAACAGAAATAAGGAAAATCCACACATAACAATGACACACACACAATTACCAAATATGTGTATATAAAGTACTTAGGCACCCTAATTGTTAATACAGATTTTGTCTTTTGAACTTCTGTATTACTGGTTCATTAAAAGATCTGTCATTTTTTAAAACGAACTTTCCAACCAAGAATTAAATGTTACAGAAAAGCATTTGTATTTCAGTAGATTAAGTAACACACTAACATATTAGTATAAAATCATAATGAAGGCTATCAGATTTTACCTACTAAAATGGAAGCAAGTGTTACTGTCAAAGACCTTAAAATTAAAACATATTAATCCTGATTCAAGGGTGATGTTGATGTTCAGTCCTTCTTCTTCTCCTCCTCTCTCATTGTAGGTGTGTTTGGAAGCATTGAAATGAGACCGAGAATAGCGGGCACCTGGCTGGTGGAGTGCACCATTGGAGATCACCAACATGCTGGCATGAGAGCCAAACTTCTTGTCTATAACCCACGTAAGAAAGATCTATAATCCAATATGCACATAACATGTAATCTTAATTATACAATATACAACTGGAGTGTGTAAATTACCAATAACTGACTAAAAATGACATTTGAATGGATCTGGTCTTGCAGAATGTATTCAGCCCTTGGGAATGCAGACAGGATGGATAGCTGATGAACAACTCACTGAATCTGACCATTATGGTAAATTAAATCTAATTAAATGTATTTTAAAATCAGCACCTTCAATTCTTTGATCATTGGTAAAATAGATATCTGTGGTTGATATTACTGTAAATATAAAATCCAATTTACATCAGAATTATTTTACATGTTCAGAGCAGAACTCTCCAGAATATTTTCTGAGTGTTTTCCTTGTCTAACAGATAAATGGGAGGCAGGATTAGCCCGATTGCACTTATCTGGATCAGTTAACGCTTGGATCGGCAACAATGAGAACTCCTGGATCCAGGTACAATAACCTGCTTGTTCAAAGACAAACCAAGCATGATACATTCTTGATGCCTTGTGTTTTCAATTCTCAAACCCATCCGTTACATGAAACAAGCTTTTCTCATGGATACAGTGTTGTTTCACCTTGTGTAAACTGTGTTTAAATGTATAAACAGAGAAAAATGAACAGTTTAGCCAAAATAATTACTGAAGAAGTTTGTTTGTGTAGAACTTCTCTAAAACTAATACTTTTGTGTCTGTTAGGTGGATTTATTACGGCCCATGGTGGTCCATGGGATCCAGACACAGGGTGCGAAAACTTCATTTGGTCTGAAAGAATTGTACACGGTGATCTTCAACATCAGCTATAGCCTGAACCTGAAAACGTGGAAGGCGTACAAAGGAAACAGCACTGAGTCTGTATATGTTAGTATCAAAGCCCAAATACTAACCTCAACACTTCTCGACAACTGACATTAACACACATCCTTGTACCCTTGACACAACAAAACAATCCATAGCACCAATTCATAACCCTAAGACCTACCCTTAACCCCCTTGTCCTTACATTTGGCCTCAACACTCATAATTGACTACTCATCACCTCAACACCTGCAGCCAAAAACCTACTATCAGCCCTGGCAATTTCACACTGTCTAAAGTCAATTTCTAGCCTCAGTTGATAAACTCTAAAGCCTACTTAGCTTGAACAGCTAATTTAGCATCAAATCTAAATTCCTAGCCTGCACATGTGGCTTAGCTTCATCCACTAGCTTCATCTACACACAGTCTCAGCACTAGGCCCAAAACCTCACCTTAACTCCTATACCAGAACATCTTAAGACTTAATACTACCTCAAACCCCCAATTCGCACCAGTCTTCTCTAGAACACATACATGAATTTGTTATCATGATTTATATACATATATATCACTAAGTAAGACGGGTACAATGGGTAAAATTGATGTTAATGTCTTTTTTTAAACTAGAAATTTAATGGAAACCTGGATGGCTCCAGAGTAAAAGAGAACCTCTTCTCGCCTCCAATCATTGGTCGCTACATTCGCATTCATCCATCCACCTATGTCACCAAGCCCACTCTGAGGTTTGAACTGCTGGGCTGTGACCTCAACAGTAAGTATATTCATATACGCAGTCACATGTAATTAATGAATATGGGGCAGTTGGGGTTTTATAACTAAAATAACAGTTCTAACAGTTGGGCCCAAGGTCTGAGAAAGTCATGTAAAAATTATTCCATATACAACTGATATGTAATATTAATAGTGCTTGAACAATACATGCCCTTACACAGTATTTAACTGCTGTATTATAGAGTAATTTAACACATTTCTCTGAGTTAAATTCGATCACATTTAAACCCGCTTTTAATCCCAGAATAAAATCAGGGACAGAAAATGCGGACTGAAGAAGGAAATAGTGTTTTTTTCTATGCCATTAAATTAAACATAATAAAGTGCAATCTAACATAAAAGCGAGAAACAATTAAAAATGTAAGAAATGTAAAATATGATGATTATATGAGTAAGAATAACTCGTAACGCTCATGCAAATTTCTGAGTAGCATTTATGCCTGTACTTAAGCCTGTAGTCTAAACATTAGTGTACTCAATTCTGGTATGAGCTCATCTTTAGGTCCCAGTGCATCTCTAAAATCAGTGCAGTCACTGCTGGTAATGTTTTCAGGACAATAACTGATGGTCTTGTATGTGTGCACGGTCATGTTTCAGGTTGCTCACTGCCATTAGGAATGCAGAGAAGACTGATTCCCGACAACCAGATTAGCGCTTCTACATTCCGGCAAAGCTGGAGAAACTCATGGAGCCCTGATCTCGCCCGACTCAACCAAGATGGCAGTGCCAATGCATGGAGACCCAAGGTACTTCCAGATTTGTTTATTCAAATTTCTATCTATATGCATGCTGCATATGCAGTTTTCATTCAGGAATTCATATAATCTGTTAGCATTCCTTTATTTATCTATCCTTATATAACAGATACATAACCTTTTATACCACAGTGCTGCTGAATGTTCGATTCTGATTGACCAGAAGGTGCTTTTTTTTTAAATCCTTTATTTTTATTGATATTGCTATAGTGTGTTTAAAAATGTTGAATTATTCCTGATTACAGGACGTCCTTCTTCTTGCAATGCTTATTTAGGTTCATTAAAAAAATAAGACTTTCCAAGATATTATTCATTCATCATATTTCTTCTAAACAATATTTTAGTAATATTTTGAATGTATTAAAATGTATATCAGGACAAGCCACTGTTTATCAATTTATTTATCTTATGTCCTTTTTTTAACCAAAAATCAAGACCATTATGCAACAAAATTCTTTAAGCAAGAATTTGGCACCATTGCTACCAAAAATGTCGGCCCAGTGTGAACTGCGAATGAAGTTTATCAGTAATCTGGTGTTGCTTGGCAGATGCTCATTTAAACACTATTGTTGAGAGTTTCCTCTAGCTGTCTGTTTTGGAGTAAGAAGCGGCGGCCCATTGGCTTGTACAATTGAGCATGAGTCATCACTTTCACTACTTCCCTCTGAAAACACCCCGACACACACACACACACTTTATATACCCTCATTTAATCCTAATACAATAAAAATATATTAAAATTATGTGTAAATATAAATATATATTTATATATAAACAACATTTTTATTAACATTTATTATTTAAAAAATATTTTTAACCTTTTCAAAAAGGCAACCCCTAGATGTGCGTTTCCAAACTGAAAGACTATATATAGTGAAAGATGGGAACTTGTTTCTAAAATCCAGAGTACTCCATAAAAGAGTCACAAAGTACTGTTATAGGAAATGAATCAATGATAGATTGGTCCAAGTAACTGTTACCAACCTAACGTTGATTAATTTCCTACAACAACACGACCCATCGCGTTTTATTCCTTTTATACCACAGCACATTGTTAAAGATTTTTTAAAAATCATTATTAAACATTGGAAACACTTTTTATTTGTCGCAGGTGAGTGAACTAGATGTCTCTATACTTACTGCACAGTTTGTAACTTTGTTCCCTTTGTTGACCTTTTCCTATCTTTCTCAGACTAATAACCCTTACGAGTGGCTGCAGGTGGACTTTAAGGTGGTGAAGAGAGTCACTGGTATTGTCACACAGGGAGCCAGATCCATGCTCACGAGCATGATGGTGACCGAGTTCTCAATCTCTGTTAGTGATGATAGCCACAGCTGGGCCATGGTCACTGAACCAGGAACGCAGCAGGAGAAGGTGTGTGTGAGTCTCTTACAAAAGACGAGTCTAGAGGTGTCCACATGACCGTGTACTTTTAATAGCACTCCAGTTCACGCCTAAAGGAACTCCCGCGATTCCGTCCGTTGTTGGGTTTTTTTTGTTCGCGACATTTATATTTTCCCCCGAAATTTCCAAAGCATATGACTAACTTAAAACACTAATTTAAAACTGACCAGGACAAGGATTCAAAGAGCTATTAATGGATTCAAGCACTTGTCTAGAGGTGTGCACTGGAATTGGGAATCTGTAGGTCCTGCTGGGCCCAGTATACAAGTAGATATGAAAATCTTTGGACAAAATGAAGGCCACGATCATGAGCAGAGTAGGACATTGGATGTGGCGCTGTATAACGCACTCATTCATACATATTTAGTTAATATGTAATTCTATGTATGACTTTACTTCTCTTCAGTAAAAAAATATGTACTACACATACTAGAATTATAATTATACACAGCTAAAAAGAAAATCAATTCTGCACCCAGTAATATCCTGTATATCGTTTATAATATGTGTTTGTGTGCAGATCTTTGAAGGGAACAGCGAACACAATGAGGAGAAGCTGAACCTGTTCGAGTCGGCGCTGTTCACCCGATTTATCCGCATCCATCCAAAAGGCTGGGTTAATGACATTGCACTGAGGGTGGAGTTCCTGGGGTGTGATACACAACAGAGACTCTGAGAGACAGCGTGTGTGTGTGTGTGTGTGTGTGTGAGTGACAGAGTATAAAATATATAGATGTGAGAGGAAGAATGTGTGAGAGAAATAAAATGTGCGGGGAAAAAAAGACAGAGGTCATTGACACTGAATGTATTTTTGCTGATGCATTTGTATCCGTAATTATTTTGTATTATTTTTTATTTTCATCTCTCAAACCTTTTGATGCTGTAAATGGATTTCTGATTCTGGTCAGGATCTGTTCAGAGAAATATATTTATATATATTTTCCAAAAAATATTTGCCTGTTTATTATGTATTTGTCACATAGGTCACTTTGTATATGTACAATTACTGACTGTAGCTTGTTTGTTGTGTGGTGTTGTTATGAGAGATATAAACACTGTGTATACTTACTGCATACTCTTCCACTGTTAGTAACTTGTAGGTGTATAGTTAGAGACAATAGTTTATCGTTTTCCATGCACAGTGTGTGTTAACGCTTTATCTTTGTCAGTTTATGACCACAGCACTGCTGCTGTACCTGATAACACTCGTACCCACACCACAAACTCTGTTACCATAGCATTGTCACTGCAGTGCTACGAAGGGTCCACCTAATAATATCTGGTCCTCTATGGTTTTTTGGTGGTCCTTTTCTGTTACTAAACAGGGCGGAAAGAGCTAATACATTGTGCATTGTCCAGTCAGTGACCTATGTAAGTGGGCCTGCTTAAAAGGCAATTCAGTATATATAATGGATTCAAGGAAATATATGTATGTGTTAATTTTGCTTTTTGTTACAGTTTTTTTTATTATTATTATTATTTATGAACTATACAATAGTTATAGATCAAACCTGCTTGTTCTCTGTCAAATATGCTGCTCAATTAACGTCTTTAAAAAGCGTTTAATCTGCTCATGTGACTACAGGAGGTTCAGATATCAGTATACATTTACAACATGTTAGGACACATATCTTAGTGACATGTACTGAACATAATGAAGACACTATTAACACTACTGTTTTATTCTGAATGTAGATTTGAGTGTTTGCACTGTGAAAGGATTCAAATGACTTAATTGTTGATGTGATTTATAATGAAATAAAGTATTTAAGTGTGAAACTCAAAACTGTTTGTTCATTCCTTTAACCAGCATTTTTACGGATCGACCAAGTACTCGAAAAACGGCTGTAACAGAACCAAGCTACGTATAGAAAAAAAAAACTGCGCATTGTTCAAACAGGAACAATTGCAGCTTCTGTAGAACATGCCTCTGTCAACAATTTGTAAAAAGTCTGGAAGATTCCAAAAATTTATTTTAATTGGTCTTTCAGAAGCTTCTGCTTGGCCAATTGTCATCATAAGGAGTTAACTAGGGGTGCACATGCTACTGTATTTAAGGACCAATTCCTTTCACCGTGATACCATAGGAAAATCCAAGCAACTCTATAAGCTAAGACCTCACTCAGAAAAAAAATTGTGCCAGAAAGTTAAAACTTGGTCGTAACTGAGATGTCCAGGAGGACAGTGATCCTAAGCGTAATTCCAAAGTTGTAACAAAATGGCTTAAAGAAAACAGTGAAAGCATTGGAGTTGGCCATCACAAATCCCTGAGCAGAAACACATAGAATATTTGTGAACGGAACTAAAAAAAGCATGTCTCGGCAAGCCTGAGTTACACCAGATCTGTCAGAATGAGTCAGCAAAAACTATTGTGAGAAGCTTGAGGAAGGATACACCAAGAGTTTAATTCAAGTTCAAGCAGTTAAAAGACAATTGCACCAAATAAAATTCCACTAACAAAGCGTATGTAAACTTTTGAGCAACTGAACATCTGATGGAAATCAAGTGGATACCTTAAATGACTTAACACAGAAAATGATGATAACTACATTTTGGCCTCAATTGTGTGCATTCATTCCTTGATTGAAGTTCAAAACAGATGCATTTCTTCAGTCCTGATGCTCTACTTCTGCTTGGAGCTATCTTTAACCGAGAATCATTTACTACAGCTGAGGATGGACCCAAATGGACAGCCTGATGCTGTGTATGCATCAAATGGATATGCTAAAAATGGCTGTAAATGGTTTCACTTGGATAGTCTGTGGATTGCAACCACTGAACAGAATCTTTGTTCAAGTCTAATTTATTATACAATCCAAGTTCCAAAAAAAGTTGGAACAGTATGGAAAATGCAAAAAACAAACAAACAAAAAGAGTCACTGGAAAATTCATTTCAAACTGTACTATATTGAAAACAGATTATTAAGACATTATTTGACATTGAATTTAATTTATTTTTTAAAAATATACACTCATTTCAAATCTGATGACTGCAACACACACCAAAAAAGTTGGGACAGTCAACTGTAAACCACTGTAACATCACCTTTTCTTTTAATAACGCTTATTAGGCATTTGGGCTCTGAGTGAAGACACCAGCTGGTTAAGTTTAGCAAGCAGAATTTCCCCCTATTCATCCACTATGCATTTCTTCAGCGGCGCAACTGTACAGGGCCTTCGTTGCCTTATTATGCGCTTCATAATGACATTCTCAATTGGAGATAGGTCAGGACTGAGGCAGGCCATGCAAGCACCCGCAATCTCTGCTTACGCAACCATGTACTTGTAATCCAGGCAGAATGTGGTTTGGAGTTGTCCTGCTCTGGATGGCAGCATATGTTGCCCCAAAATGTGTACATATCTTTCCGCATTAATGGTGCCCTCACAGATGTGCACGCTACCCATGCCAAATACCTTGTTTTTATATGTTTTAGTTTAAATACAAGTCAAAGTACATTTACAAATCACTCCTCTTTGTATTTATTAGAATTTTCCATACTCTCCCAACTTTGGGGGATTGGGGCTGTACAATGGATAACTTCTCTTTTGTGCAATAAAGCTTAAAACTCTAATGAAATCAAAACGGACTCTGATGCTCTCCAATGTCTTTCTGATGCTTTCCAATGTCACCTCTGTCTTACACATTAGGATCTAAATCTAAATCCATATCTAGAATCTAGAGCACATGGCTCTAGTCAAAAGTGGTCATATGAGGTGCCACTATGAAACAAAACATAACCACTTCAAATTGATGCTTTATTCTTATTTATAGCTATGAACCACTCACGAATGGTAGTAAATTGTTTATTACAATTATTATTATTACATTTTATTTATTTACACAGTTTTTCATAAGCAAGTGCTTTTATGAAGCAAGTCCTGCACCAATTTTAGTTGAATTAAATGGTTAATCATATGATCAGGTGAAATTACAACATCACACATACAAGCAGCCGATATTCATGAGAACGTGAACGATTACAAGAAAATGTTAAAACAACTGTAGAACACACACTGTCCCAATCTGTCTGAATGCACTACATTGCCATAATCATTGACTGACAAAACTTTGTTCCTGAGTGATGCAAACAGGACGTTGTTCTTACTGACTGTTACAAGCAAGATGTGTGATGAAGAGTCACTGAAGAGTCGCTAAAAGCCTAGATGCCTGCAATACACAAATAGACCCCATAAACGCCTCCCTCTTTCTTGGAAAATGGGTTTAAACAGTAAATTATGTGGAAAATGTATTTAGAAAAAGTTATTATGTTTTGCCAGATATGACCACAAAACTGTGTTTGCTTCAGTGCGCCGTGTTTTAATAGAAGAAATCACTAAGGTGGAAATTGCTCTAACATCATCTGACAAGCATTTGTAAGAGCGCTACTGGTGTACACAATATTACAGTTAACTCATTGCATGCCATTAGCACTTGGTTTCAATTATTTGATGTAGCTGTTAGACTAAAGCCTGTTTCAGACCATGCAATTTTAATGGTCATTTAAGATTACTGCTTCTCACTCTGTATGATTATGACTCGCAATAGCATCTTGGATGAATTCTCTAACAGACTGTGCTATATTGTGTTCTCCATGTCTAAATTATACAATTAAGATCATCTAATAATAGACCTGTGATTAAAGAAAATTACTATATTCTGTTTCATTTACAGTATCTCACAAAAGTGAGTACACCCCTCACATTTTTGTAAATATTTGATTATATCTTTTCATGTGACAACACTGAAGAAATGACACTTTGCTACAATGTAAAGTAGTGAGTGTACAGCTTGTGTAACAGTGTAAATTTGCTGTCCCCTCAAAATAACTCAACACACAGCCATTAATGTCTAAACTGCTAGCAACAAAACCCTTCACAGAGCTTCACAGGTTTCCACTGGAGTCCTCTTCCATTCCTCCATGATGACATCACGGAGCTGATCGAGACCTTATGCTCTTCCCCCTTCCGTTTGAGGATGCCCCACCCTCAGCTTCTTTAGCAAGGCAGTGGTCGTCTTGGAGGTGTGTTTGGGGTCGTTATCATGCTGTAATACTGCCCTGCGGCCCAGTCGCCGGAGGTAGGGGATCATGCTCTGCTTCATTATGTCACAATATATGTTGGCATTCATGGTCCCCTCAGTGAACTGTAGCTCCCCAGTGCCGTTAGCACTCATGCAGCCCCAGACCATGACACTCCCACCATCATGCTTGACTGTAGGCAAGACACACTTGTCTTTGTACTCCTCACCTGGATGCAGCCAAACACGCTTGACATCATCTGAACCAAATAAGTCTTGGTTCCAGTAATCCATGTTCTTAGTCTGCTTGTCTTCAGCAAACTGTTTGCAGGCTTTCTTGTGCATCATATTTAGAAGAGGCTTCCTTCTGGGACAACAGCCATGCAGACCAATTTGATGCAGTGTGTGGCATATGCTCTGAGTATGGGCGTATGAACCCCCCACCCCTTCAACCTCTGCAGCAATGCTGGCAGCACTCATTCGTCTATTCATTGAGGGAACCATGAATGCCAACATTTACTGTGACATACTGAAGCAGAGCATGATCAGTATGCAGTATTCCAGCATGATAACGACCTCAAACACACCTCCAAGATGGCCACTGGCTTGCTAAAGAAGCTGAGGGTGAAGGTGATGGAATGGCCGATCATGTCTCCAGACCTAAACCCTATTGAGCATCTGTGGACCATCCTCAAATGGAAGGTGAAGGAGCACAAGGTCTCTAACACCCACCAGCTCCGTGATGTCATCAGAGGAATGGAAGAGGACTCCAGTGACAACCTGTGAAGCTCTGGTGAACTCCATGTCCAAGAGGGTTAAGGCAGTGCTCGAAAATAATGGTGGCCACACAAAATATTGACACTTTGGGCCCAATATGGACATTTTCACTTAGGGGTGTACTCAATTTTATTGCCAGCAGTTTAGACATTAATGTCTGTGTGTTGAGTTATTTTGAGGGGACAGTAAATTTACACTGTTACACAAGCTGTACACTCACTACTTTACATTGTAGCAAAGTATCATTTCATCAGTGTTGTCACATGAAAAGATATAATCAAATATTTACAAAAATGTGAGGAGTGTACTCACTTTTGTGAGATACTGTATGTCACGATCCCGGGTTCGTGGAGGAAAGGGGCTCACATAAACTGAAACATTCTTCAAAGCTAAACTAACTAATAAGCTTTAGCTGGCATCATAACCCCAGTTGCTTATCAGCAAACTTTTGACCAAAAAAGGTGACACTACATAGAATTATTTCCTTATTATATCCTATCATATGACCTTGTACAAAACTCTATTGCCATAGATCCTTGTCTTTACCAAATATAAAATGTGTTAAATTACAGTGCATATAAGAATTCTACACACTCCTAAGAACACCACAGTGAAGTATGGTGATGGCAGCATCATGCTATTTTGCTGCTTCTCTTCATTGTTCACCTTCGAGCACAATAACGATACAAAGCACAAATCCAAGTCGACAAAGGAATGTCTTTAGAAGAAGATATCATTTTCAAATGTGGTAAGTTATTTTGTCCTAATAAAATTTACTAAAGTTAACTACAGCATTTTAAGGTCAGATTTACATGTAGCTACACATTCATTTGGTGTGTTAAATAATTATGCCAATCGAAGGTCCTCACAAGTATATTATGCCAAACACGTGTGTGTGTGCGTGTTAGACAGCACCGTGTGAAAACCAGGACTTTAAAGAATAAGATAATATATCCACTCTGACAGTGATAGAATTGAACATTACTATCAGTTCCTGTGTGACAGGAAGTGTTCTGGTGGTGGTGTGTTTGGCAAATGTGTGTGGGAAAAGATTTGAGTCCCCATGCGTCACCTGCTATCTGATCCAAAACAAAAACAACATGTCCAAAAGCAGGAAAAATGGACTTCACCATGGTGCATTGTGCAAGATCGGTCGTAGGTAACGGTTTAAACTTGGTGTGTTAATATTTATAAACTGCCCTACTGATTTTATCAGAGTGATGAAAAGTACCGGTTAATATTTATGCCTTGTTTGACCTAAAAAATAAGAAAATAATGAGGGTTGTAAAAGACCTCAGATTACAATAAGAAGCAGTAATATAGTGTTTCCTCACATTACTGAAGATAACTTTTTTGTTGTTGTTGAGAATTTCATACTTCCTCCAATTATTTCCCTGTGCTTCTGTTTTGAAACAGTAAAATTTTTACATAAGAAATCAGGCACGTTTAGTGGAAATGTGAAAGCATGTGAAAGAAAAGTGATTTTTATATAAAATGACATGAGCCCTGGTAAATATTTTACAAAGCCTTTGAGGTTATATGGCGATTATTTTGTAATAAGGAATGACCATGAATTAATATACTGAAACCATGAGAAAATACAGTATATATAGGCCACAAACTAAGGTCACTAATTGTATAACGTAAGCCGACGACTTAATATGTTATGGAAAGTTACACTTAATTACTTAGCGTGAAAAATCTGTTTGCTTTGATAATTTGCTTAAGATAATGCAGGTTAATGGTATAATCATCTTGCAATACCAGTAACGCCACTGAGACTTTATGAACCATTCCAAGATGGAAGTATGGTAGAATAATATCAGTCATTTCTTGATTGCTTGGTCTGGCTCATTTAAAAATACCAAAACCTCTTATCATAAGTTACAACAGACTTCCAGAAAGTTAACTCATGGAATCAATGTGTAATTTGCTGCCAGAGCGTTTTAACAAAGAAAAACCACCATGTCACCTCAGTGGCTCCAAAAGAATCTGATTTCTAATACTGTATCTTAATTTACACATTTAGATTTAAAGAATTATGATTTCAAACTGCATTTTGACTTTGAAATAAATCCTGAGTAAAAAAAAAGAGTATATGTTTGATTTAGAGCTGAATTCTGACCAGAGGTATATTTAGGTTTTAAAGAAGAGATATAAAAATCTGATTCATAGCTGTTAAAGCTTTTCTGAAGCAGTAAAGAAACAATAAATCACTGTTAACTAGTCATATATATTAGAGAAAATGTGGTGTTTAGAGTTAATGAGGTTTTCAAGCAAAGCAGTAGTTGTTTTAGTAGGTTAAACACTAAAGAACAGAAAGGCAGCAAATACGATCTAATATATATTTTTTTATTAACTTAGAGGAACAAAAAGAGGCTGGTTAGAGGAATAATGTATAAAGCTGCTATAACAAAAGTGATAACAGGAATTTAATTGTTTTTCAGTTCTACAACATTAGAAGAAACTATAAACGGATAAAAAGACAACATACAGTCTTTTACATAAAAGATTATAATTGTTGTTGTCATGTAAGAGGAATAAAACACTTTAAAGCAGATTACCATGTGTTTTATTCCTTACTTAAATAACCTGAACTTTTGCTATTTACTCGGTCCTTCTTTATTGGTTATGCATTGTTTTTTCTACTGCTGCCAAATAATAAGGATTATCTTTAGTGGAAAAACAATATATTAATTTCAAGGAATGTAGGGTTCCTGAAACAATTCTTTGTAGTGCACTTAAGCACAGCTACATTAAGAATATGACCCAACATGTCTCTGGTTCTCATTACAGATGATTCAGCATTATTCTGAGCAGTCAGCAGGCCTCACTGATCTTCTACCACTATTTTATAATCAGGTAATGGTATTGCCTCAGGTATTTCTGACACAGATTACATGGCTCATAGCTATGTAATGTGTGTCATTTTCCCATGATCTTCAGCTTTGTCATCTGTTTTAGTAGATGTCTGAGGGATTTTGAGGTCTGCGGCAAAAAGCAGTCATTTTCTGACTCATTTTCAGACACCACTTTTCCAAAGATATATTTAAAAACTGTGCTCATAATTACAAAGAATAAGGTAACATTTCTACAATAATGCTTCAAAAATCAGCAAAGGATTGCAATATTGAATTTCTTAATAACTTGTTATTAAATGTAACTGTTTCAGTAATCTAAGACGGATTATTTAAAACAACTACTCATCTATATTTCGTCTGTTATCTCTCTAAATATCCCTTTCCCATTATTTGCTTCTTATTATATTTCTCTCATGCACTCTTGCTCTCTTCGTTTTTTTCTTTCTTTACACTAATTTCATTTGTACAAGTCTACCATGGACTGAGATGGAATTCAGAGGGTGGGGGTTTATTCCAGTCTTTATTTCTACATCCGTTATTATTTACATAATTAAACAAAATAAAAACAATTGCTCACAATAAAACAAAACAAAACATGATTGACATACTATTAACTTCAACAGAAAAAAAAGAGGCAGGCGAAGAAACAACTGTTTATAGCTGCTATAATGCTAGTAACTGGAACTAACATTTTTATTAGTTATTTAATATTCCACAGCAGTAAATGTAACTATCAACAGATAAAATGATGAGAGTAAATCTGCTTCGGTAAATCTGGCCCCATCACACCACCCCATCATTGAGTACTGTATTAGAAGAGCATTCTGTTAAATGTTATGTAATTTCTTACATAAGTGCTGGAATCAAAGCTTCTTGTTAGTAGATTCAGTCTGTTGGACACGACTGCATATTGCATTCATTTTTTCACTTCCTAGCCTATTAATGGAACAGAGAAGAGAAATTAAGTGAGTCACCAGCAGTATGATTTAATTGAGTCATACAGTCATACATTGAATCATACAAGTTACAACCAAATCTACATAGTGGAGCCATGTGCAATCATTTCCATATGTCTTTACGTGAGGCTACTACAGAGTCACTGAGCTGAGGAGAGACAGAGTTTAGTGTGTGTGTTCAGAATTTCCACCTTCCAACTGGTTGCTTGGTGAACTCATTACGCCACCGCAGAATTCTTTTACGATGTGTGTATGTTGTAAGAGAGAGAGAGAGAGAGAGAGAGAGAGAGAGAGAGAGAGAGAGAATAATAAATGGCTAAGTGATATATGTATGCTTTACATTTAAGTAAAAAAAACATGTAGAATCAGCGACACAGACACAGAACCAGACGTTCGATTAGTCATTTAAATCATCGATATGCACAAGTTCATTCCTAGACTTCCCACTCAAAAGTCCTTAAAAGTGTTAGAACAGAGATGTCAGGAGGAATGTGCTGGAAGGTGGGATACAGAGGGACCACATATTACCAAGGTAAAGCAAGGACACACAAGATATTTGTAACACAAGCTTAAATAATAATAATAATAATAATAATAATAATAATAATAATAATAATAAAATAAATTTGAAAAATAGTAAAGAATATTTCCGCCTCATTATTAATATCTTAACTTTATCTCCATATCTTAACGTTTTGTTTGTGATTGTAAAATAATTTGTAATAATAAAGGACCTATAAAGCACCTATAAAACACTCTAACATAAATCTAATTATTGTTGTTTCTAATTTCGTTCACAGGATACGCAATTTTTGGAATTGACTATATATGAATTTATTACATCTGGGAAGTAGAACTTTCAGGGTGGATAGTAACAAAAAGACAGCGAAACAAGATGTTGTAGCTGGACTTTTTCTCTGAAGTTTCCTGTTCCTCTGGAAACTTGCACTATGCATAAATTGCACTACGCATTGCACTACTTGCACTACACATAAATTGTTTTGCTATATCCACTATCACTGCTTAGTTCCGAATCAAGTAGTAATATTTAAAGAATAAATTTGCAATATTTTGAGAAAACAATAATCATAATATTGCAAAAAAAAAAAAGTTGCAATATTTTTGGGAATAATGTCCTAATACTATGACAGAATGTTGTATAACAGAGCAATGAAAATAAAGAAATACTTCATTTAGAAATATTGGCACCAGATAATTATATTAGTATTTGAACTTTAAAACAACCATGCAAGAAATTGCATTTATTTAAAAGGAAGAACCACAGGAATGTTTAGGAAACTGTCTTTTTTGTTCAAGGAGAAATCAAAGGCAATGGCCGCCTTCAAGGCTATCGATGGTAACATCTGCGGTAACATAGAACTCCAGTGCACCCAATACAACAATCGAGTCCACAATTTATCATACTAATCGTACATTGGCGGCTTGATGCAGAGCGGACCGGCATTCCTGCAGAAGGCAACCACTGCCTCAGATTTCTCCTTCAACAAAAGAAAAAAAAAACTTCACCAAATACCTCATTTTAAATCATGAACATTTTGCACATTTTATTGTATATCTTTATAGTATATCTTGGGTAAGTCTTTGAACACCTGGACAGTTTCTCCCATTCTGCCTTGCAAATCCTCTCAAATTCAATCAGGGGAGCATCTGTGAACTACTATCTTCGGGTGCCACAGATGTTCTATGATGTACAAGTCAGGGCTTTGGCTGGGTCAGTCAACAACATTCAGAGACTTGTCCCAAAGCCACTCCAGCAAAGTCTTGGCTGTATGCTTGAAAGTGAAACATCGCTCCAGTTATGAGGTCGTGTGGACTCTGGAGCAGATTTTCTTCAAGGGTCTCTCAGAATTTGAATGCATTCATAAATCCCTCAATTCTGACCAATCTCCCCATCCCACATCCATAGCATGATCCTGCCACCACCGTGCTTCGCCATAGGCATGGTATTAGTCAGTTGATAAGCAGCACCCGGTTTTAACTAGACATGGTGCTTGGAGTTCTGCCCCAAATGTTACTTTCCTGTCTAATCAGACCAGATATTTTTTGATTTTTTGATCAATTTGATCATGAAATTTCGTTGGACTTTTTGTCTTGGTTTTTGGTCTGACATGCACTGCAAATTGTGGGAGCTTATATACACATAGATGTGTCTTTCTAAACCATGCCCAATCTATTGAATTTGCCACAGGTGGACTCCATTGAAGTTCTAGAGACTATCATTACAAGATAATCAAACCAAACAGGGTGCACCTGAACTCAATTTGGTGTGCTTTAACCAAGGGAATGAATAATTTTCTAAATTCAATAAATTATTTTTTAAAAATTAATAAACTGGGAAAAATTAAAAGCATGTTTTTTCATGTCATATAATATGCAATAAAGTGTGCAAAAATGGGTCTCCAATGTTATATATTATATTTATATAATATATTTTCTATCGTATATGACGCACACAGACCGTGTTTTTGCCTGTTGACGTTTAAGACAGTGCAAAGTCGCCCTCTGGTGTCACACTGCTGCACTGTGCAAGGAACTAACAGAATTAAATACAGGAGTGGGGAAACATTCATGTGGAGTTTATTGTATGTTTAATAACAAAAAAAAAAAAAAACAATCAATTAAGTCCACTACAGATGAACACTATTATTCACATGAAAACTAAATTACATTTATAAAGCTAGCAGCATAACTTTAGTCCTTTTAATTCACTGTTGTTTACACATACAAGAAAAATAAGAAAAAAAATAATTAAGGTGATATTAAACATTAAAAGTTAAAAAAAGTTAAACAAGGCAACATTTCAATGAAACCAGTACACAGCTGTAAATAACTTTATTTATAAAGGAGATTTATTTTAGTCTCCCTGGTGCATAAACAATTATCAGAAATTGGGTGTTATATGTTTCCAATATTTTTCTTATTCCTTACTAGGCTTATGAAGTTTTATATCCAGATGTATATTTAATATTTATTTATACAGGGAAAACTCCATGACAGTTCATATAAAATGTTGCCCAAAACACAAAGCAGAAACACAAGGTGCCAAAATAATACTTGGTATAAAAATTTAAAGGTTAAACAGAAACATCTATAAAAACTCAGATTCCAGGGTGGAATAATGCAATAAATTCCCAGTATGCTGGGTGCATCTTTGAGTGGAACAGGTGGATGTGTCCTTAAGCCCATATATGAATTTAAAGATATTTCACTCTCATGTCCGTATAGGCTCAAGGACACGCCCATAGGTATTTCCATGACCACCATGACACTGCATGACAGCATGACACTGATTTATTATCCTACCCCAGCTAAGTGCTATGAAAAGTATGCCCATTATTTCATTTCTTACATTTTCATTAAAAAAGCAGTCATTGTGTTGTAGCTATATTGCATAATGATTGCAAAGTTATTAAAATACATGATGATGCTTTACGTTAAGCATATATTTCCTTAACTGACATGAACCAAACCCTGAACGTCAGCATTAATACACTTTCAATAACATTATCAAAGCAAAAACCAAATAAGTCAACTAATCAACACCTACATTAACCAATGTTCACGCCATCAGTAAATAAAATTAAGCTAACAAATACAGACATAAATGAACATCTTAATACCGAGCTGCCAACACCGTTAAAAAAATAAAATCCAAGCAAGCAGAAAGAATTTGTAGCAAAAATTAAGTTTTAACGAACGTTGTTGAGATGGCTTTTTCCCCACAAATGTATGCCAAGAAACAGCAAAAAGCGATGCACAATTCCAGTGATTTTTTTTTACCAACCTCTGTTTAAAGTAAACAAACAAGTTAATACTCAAGTTTACTTACTTTGCTAATAATGCTTGTACTTTATTATTGCTGAAATTCAGGGTTTGTTAAATAATGCAGTCAAGGGAACCTTAATGTAAAGTCCTACCAAATATATATATATATATATATATATATATATACAGTGGTGTGAAAAAGTGTTTGCCCCCTTCCTCATTTCCTGTTCCTTTGCATGTTTGTCACACTTAAGTGTTTCGGAACATCAAACCAATTTAAACAATAGTCAAGGACAACACAAGTAAACACAAAATGCAATTTGTAAATGAAGGTGTTTATTATTAAAGGTGAAAAAAATCCAAACCATCATGGCCCTGTGTGAAAAAGTGATTGCCCCCTAAACCTAATAACTGGTTGGGCCACCCCCGTCAGCAACAACTGCAACCAAGCGTTTACGATAACATGCAATGAGGCTTTTACAGCGTCCTGGAGGAATTTTGGCCCACTCATCTTTGCAGAATTGTCCTAATTCAGTTACATTAGAGGGTTTTTCGAGCATGAACGGCCTTTTTTAAGGTCATACCACAACATCTCAATAGGATTCAGGTCAGGACTTTGGCTAGGCCACTCCAAAGTCTTCATTTTGTTTTTCTTCAGCCATTCGGTGGTGGACTTGCTGGTGTGTTTAGGATCATTGTCCTGCTGCAGAACCCAAGTTCGTTTCAGCTTGAGTACACGAACAGATGGTCGGACATTCTCTTTCAGGATCTCTTGGTAGAAAGCAGAATTCATAGTTCCTTTTATCACGGCAAGTCTTCCAGGTCCTGAAGCAGCAAAACAGCCCCAGACCATCACACTACCACCACCATATTTTACTGTTGGTATAATGTTCTTTTTATGAAATGCAGTGTTCCTTCTACGCCAGATATACTTGGACACACACCTTCCCAAGAGTTCCACTTTTGTCTCATCGGTCCACAGAATGTTGTCCCAAAAGTCTTGGGGATCATCAAGATGTGTTGTGGAGAAATTGAGACGAGCTTTGATGTTCTTTTTGCTCAGCAGTGGTTTTCTCCTTGGAACTCTGCCATGCAGGCCATTTTTGCCCAGTCTTTTCCTGATGGTGGAGGCATGAACGCTGACCTTAACTGAGGCAAGTGAGGCCTGCAGTTCTTTGGACGTTGTTGTGGGGTCTTTTGTGACCTCTTGGATGAGTCGTCGCTGCGCTCTTGGGGTAATTTTGGGCGGCCGGCCACTCCTGGGAAGGTTCACCACTGTTCCATGTCTTCGCCATTTGTGGATAATGGCTCTCACTGTGGTTCACTGGATTCCCAAAGCTTTGGAAATGACTTTATAACCCTTTCCAGACTGATAGATCTCAATTACTTTCTTTCTCAATTGTTCCTGAATTTCTTTGGGTCTCGGCATGATGTGTAGCTTTTAAGGATCTTCTGGTGGACCTTACTGTGTCAAGCAGCTCCTATTTAAGTGATGCCTTGATTGTGAACAGGTGTGGCAATAATCAGGCCTGGGTGTGGCTAGAGAAATTGAACTCAGGTGTGGACAACCACAGTTATAGTAGGGGTTATAGTATAGTTTTAACAAGGGGGGCAATCACTTTTTCACACAGGGCCATGATGGTTTGGACTTTTTTTCACCTTTAATAATAAACACCTTCATTTACAAATTGCATTTTGTGTTTACTTGTGTTGTCCTTGACTATTGTTTAAATTGGTTTGATGTTCCGAAACACTTAAGTGTGACAAACATGCAAAGGAACAGGAAATGAGGAAGGGGGCAAACACTTTTTCACACCACTGTATATAAACACACAGACATACAGAATTACAAAAAAAATCATTTTTATACATGTGCACTGCACTTTAAAAAACATCAACAACAACAACAAAAAAAGTACAATGCTACTATAAGGTTAACTAAATCAGTTTAACTGTAAATTATTCAATCATTCAATATCTGGGCCTTTTTAAAGGAGGCAGAAAATTTGTGCTCAACTTTACTGGCGAATCAATACTCAGCTTTTATGAGCTATTTACAAAGAGTTACAATGCAGCATGCTTTGTTTTTCTTTTAAAAAAAATAGAAAAGCTCAGCAATTTTAGTACTCGTTCACTAGAAGAAGATTAGAAGAAATCTGCATATTTGTAAAGCTTGGAACTAATTGGTCAGAGGCAGGAAGGCAAAAATGCAGAAACATGAGGTAACTGAGGTAATATTAGATTCTTATGATGTACGATTTTTTTAACAAAGCCAGGACAATTGAACAAAGGATGCGAACTAAGATTACACAACGTATTTAAAATATTCAGATCATGACTGTTTAAAAACACTGAAAAAAAAGTATACTGTCCATGAAACTTTTCAAACTTTCATGGAAGTGGAACAGGATTAATGTTCCTTTGTTCTATGTTAGTCCAAAGTAAGATAAACATCCAATGTAATCTTGAGATAAACAGACACTACCTAAAACGTAAATAGTAAGGTGCTTGGTACACTTAAAAGCATCCATGATAGCAATACTGTATTAACGTATTTTGCCTAATCACAAACACCAAACTACATCCACAAACATAGAAATTTATGAGTTATGTTCAATTTACAAACTAGGCCTGTGTGGCCTGGGAAAACCCGTCACATGGCAAAATGTCGATATTTTCTACTATGTATAGTTCTGAAATAGTACAGGCTTTCTGAAATATGTTTCTCTAGCATTTCTAGTTTTAAAGAGCATCTCCAACAGCAGACAGAAAATTTTGCTTGTATTTTCTCATTTGTAAGTTGCTTTGGATAAAAGTGTCTGCTAAATGAATAAATGTAAATGTGAAAAGTACACAAACCAGCATTTACAGATTTCATTGAGTCCAGTGAAAAACATCAGCACACTGATTGTCTAGCATTTAATTTAATATGCAATCATTAAGATATGACAATAATAAATCATACATCAATGACAATAGATCACAATAACTATGTCTATCTTTATACATGCCTTACTTCATAGCCTAGAACCATTTTATAGTTGTGTTTGTTCATCTAACTCCTCGTCTACCTAATGTTATCTTTGCTAGGCAATCTTAGAAAATTAATAAAAACTTTTCAAAAATTTTTTTGGTGAATATATTTAGGATTTGTCAAAATCGAGGCGCCAAAGTAATGCGTAGAAAAACTCGATATTAGTCAAAAACCCACTTTCTACATTTTGTCATCCACATTGGCATCTGAAGGGTGTTTCCCAGACCAACACACATTTAAATAGACTCTAAATATAAAATGCGAAAAGAGTAAAATGCTGAACCAATTCTATGGCAGAATGGCAGAAGTATTTAAAAATCTCTCTCAAAAACAAGTCTGATTTGTCCTTTCTATATTTTCATAAAAAAGAAATGTTTACTTTTGTTATTTTATTATATTTAGCTAATTTCTTGGTTAAAGGAATACCTCCGGAGCAAAACTAAGGGGAAAAAAATGCCAGACACCAACCATGTCTTGACTGATTTGACTTGACTGACATTTGCGCTAGGTTAAACTGGGGGAATGATTAGCGACATTTTTGGACATTTAATTTTTTCCATTTAGCTTTGTCTTTACACATCTGCTGTACCATAACACATGCAGGAGAAACGTCTCACAACTGATGTGATGAGGTTTGGACATGAAAAGCTTTTTTGAAAGTGAAATCCCTGAGGTCTGGAGATACTACAAAGTGGAACACACACAGACACACACACACTCACAAAACCAGCACTACAAAAGGCTCTGACTCTGAAAAGGCTGTTAGTGGTTTAAAAAACAAAAAAACCAAGGGCTGTCCATTAATTAGCACTGAGAGCAATACAAAAAAGAAGAGGGAGAGAGAGAAAGAGAGAGAAAGAGAGAGAGAAAGAGAGATGCTTGAACTGAAGAGCATTAGCACTGAGGCACAAACTGCAATTAAATACAGTTGTAAAATGAATAGTGTGCATCATTAACAGGTAGATTTTTCAGGTATATGTGGCTTGTTCCTACCAGGCATGGCCGATATAAAATGATCACAACATAAATTGTAACTGTTTTCCAACATGGTTTCCAACATCACAACTGTGTGGTAAAAAAAGCAAAAACGATTGCACGTTACTTGTTCCTGTTCTCATTGGGCAGCATTTTAATCAGCGCTATTGTCTTCTTTAAGGCCCAGAGACACAATTTAAGCCGACGTAGTCTGCTCAGAGGGACGCATGTAATGCTGCCTTCTAATCTAAAAATCTAAGCTTTATACAAATGTGTTAATACGTCTAAAATATTGTTTCTATTGTAACAATTTGCACAGGGACATGCATGATGGTCGCTTCACATAAATGGATTTAAAAACGTGTAACTGTAGATAAAGTGAGGTTTTCTGTAAGGAGGAGCTTATTTAGCACTGGAGTCTCCAGTGTAGGCGCTTTTGTAACAGTCTGAGGTAAAGCTGTAACTTTTCCAACAAGTCTTTAAGACAGAACGCTCTGCACTTTCCGGTTTCACTGTAATATGACATAACTTTATAAAAAAAACAAACAAAAAAAAAAATAAATAAAAGAGGCTGGTAATATGGCTGTTTATAGCTAGTATCTGTCAACTGGTTTCACTGACCTTACGCAACATGCAAAATGTAACTATAAATGAAGATGTACGTTGGACCTTTCTTTTAAAAAATAAACCATTGTTAATATTTGCAAATTGCTCTGGTGTAAGACGAATAAAACAATGACATATCAGCACATGCCTGGTTTCTACTCATGCTTAATTTTTTGTCCCTATTTATCGCTATTTATTTAAGTTCTATGTTTCCTTAAGATGACACTTTGTTAATAACTTTCTACTAATGCTGTAATTTTCTTTTGTTAGCAACAATGCAGCCCTGGATACATAATGCTTTAGGAACACAGGACTGACCTTTTATTTACTGTATACAGCATCTGTATAATAACCTATGGTTGGTGCATTCCTACTTTAAACTTTCACCAACACATATTTCAAAATTTCCAGATGTATGTGGGTCTGTGAGTGAGCAACAGCAGTTTTCTAGTTAAACCTGAAGATAAAGCTAGTGAGGCATTATAGGTTTGATTATAACCAAACTAAGGCCTGGTAGTGTCTCCATAGTGACAACACAGCAACCAGCAACAAATAAGGTAAAGGGTCTGATAGAAAGCAACCAATTATATTAACGGCACCCGTTGCACTGGCCAATGAAAATGCCTCTTATCTGCCAGAGGAAATGTGTCTCCGTAGCAGAGTCTAACCTGGAGACGCATAGGAAGAAAGATTAGCCAATAAGCCATTTAGATGAGCCAATCACAGTGTGAATGGCCGAAATGACATGAAAGCCAAAATATATGAAGGCACCAACAATAATTACTGAAATATTATAATTACAGATAAACACAAAAATAAAATAACCACATAATACATCAGCCCTCTCTCTCTTTCTCTCTCTCTCTCTCTCTCTCTCTCTCTCACACACACACACACACACACGGATTGTCTTTGTGAAACTCATTGTTCTTCTACTACCCCCCAATAGGATCTACAACCTACCGTATCTATTTTTATATATTAGGAAATCCTAACTACATTCCTTCTGCAATACTTCTGCAAGCAAGAAAATAAACAAGTCACTAAATACTAATCAAATATCCAATAACAAAATCAATCTTAAAAAAAAAAACATGCTTCATGAAAATATAATGATATTTTCCCTATGAATGTTACAGACCAATGTAGACAGCCTTGAGGAATGCAAGTTAGCAGGCTATGATAGCATAGCATGATAGCATAGCATACTGGCACCAAGTGTTGATTAACTGGCTCTAAAAATAGCTAAAATATTGGCACTGTTTTGTGTTTTGCTGCTGCATAGAATAAAATCCATGAGGTCTGCAGAAAATCACACAGTTCACACCTTTCTAATCCTGTGTTCACACTAGCAAGTGACAGGTGAAAATTCCCTTCATATGGCAGCTCAATGGTTCGGATTTGTTTTATTCCGAATTCGTAAGCGGCTCATCAGGACCTCATTCAATCCACTCCTCAGCTGAGTAAAATCACTTATATTCCTGTACAAATGCCCTTCAGATTGTACCTCACATTACTATACAGGATCATACAATATCATATAATAAGAAAATGAGGAAATCTGCTCTAAATGTCACTGCTGTAGATACATAGCTACTTAAATATTTTTGCCACAGATGGCACTAATACAATGGACTATATTTAAAATGTCCAAAAAAGCAAAAGAAGCGGACCTCACAATTCTAAGGAAGCGTATAACAATGGCAGCACAAGGCAAAAGCTCGAGCTTGACACAACTTTAACGCACCTCTAGATTGAAACGCTGGCTAAAATAGAACTGAATGAGGTCAAATATCTTCTTAGTTCCTATTTGCATTTCCTGTGAAAAAGAAAAGAAAAACGCAAAACATAAATTTGGAAAATTCACCAAAGAATTCGCCAAAAAGTCAACCAAACCCATCACTCATGTGTACCCCATGTATATTCATATTTAAACGTTCTATTTAACACTAGTGAAGTTGGCTACGCTCATAAATGTTTTGTGTTGGGTTTGAGATTTTGTAGTATTATAAAAGGACCTAATAATAGCTGTCACATCTAGCTGGCATTTCTACTAAAAAAGTCTCAGAAACAGAAGTTGATATTTTTAAAGATTTGATTAATAAGTGAGGAATATCTACAATGCACTACAACTGTGCATAAATTATAACAATGATTATAACAATGGCTTTGAGCAGAACCCACATTAGACGTTATGGAAGTCTGCATGAAAACCAGAAAGATTTAGAGAAAATCCAGAGTAGGAAAAAACAGTATTCCTTAAAATACATATATAAAAAGAGAGAAGGAAAATCTCTTCTGTTAAACAACAACTGTTCTGTGGACACACTGATTAAAAACCTAAAGTACACAATGTGAATACGTTGGATAAAAATGCAAAGGATTTTTCCTTTTACTCCAATTCAAAGGCAAATGCATTTCCAACTGACCAGTACTCGCTGTTCTTATGTGTGAGTCAGAGTTCCTTCTGGCTTCGGCTGTGCGAAGCACATCGTTCAGATTTTCTTTCGGAGAAGCCATCAGGGACAAGATCTAGACTGCCACAATCCCACAGCAAGCAGAGGGATGGGGTACAGTCGATTCCAAGAGAGTTAAGTATTGACTCGCAGGTCTTTTCTATATAAGTGAAAGCACTGAGGTGAGGAGCTTGGGCTGATTTTGATCCAGGGATGGAGATAACACATGCAAACACGCACACACACACACACACACACACACACACACACACACACACACACACACACACACACACACACACACACACACACACACTCTCGTAAAGTGAATCCCTGCAGGGAGACAGATAGAAAGAGACAGATAAATATAGAAAGAAAGAAAGATAGCAAATATTTATACAGTATATCAGATGCAGCTACAATACAGATTGACATTATTTATGTATATGTGAATAATAAAAAACATGAAACATTAGATATTTTTAATGTTTGTTATTATTTACAAGGCAATTTTAATAGGCAATTTTTCCCGATATGAGCCATTGGCTGATAGTTTAAAAACATCTGAAGATCGGGGCTGATTATATCCTGTCAATCAAAACAGGGCGGGAAAACACATCGATTTCATGCTGTGTGTAAAGATGATGTCTTTTGTGTGGAATGATGACAAAGCTGCAGTTTGTAAGCTCTGAAAGCTCTGCACTGCTAAAATTTTAAACCATAAGTGAGCAGCAGTGAAGCAGGATTTTCCGCATCGAGTCAGAATTATATTTTGTTGCTTCACCGCTCGAGCTGAATTAAAGCTCCAGTCCCCAGCTGAAAGATTTAAATGAAGAGGAGTTGATAAAAAAAAAAGTATATATATATATTCCACAGAAAATATATCTGTAGAGTAGTATATTTCATATCAGGATGGGGGGTGGGGTGGTGGGGAGTGGGGGGGTGTTCTGTCACAGTGCGGCCAGCAGATGGCACTGTGGGACTGGGTTTTACCATCGGACTAACCATGTGACCTTTGTTTTGATTTTGCTTCCTGATTTCACACAGGTGTTTGTAATTTCTTTTAATCAGGTTTAGTTTAGAGTAACGCCGGGTATTTAAGGCTCCCGAGCAACGTGCTTCGGGATTAGATAGATGATATGGCATTAGATAGATGATATGGTAGTGTTTTTGTTCACAAGTCTTCTGTGTTGTAGCGGGTCTCCAGTTGGTCTATGCTACGTTTGCTCCTGATCTGTCTATGCTCCGTTTTGATTTGAGTTTTTACATTTATGTTTAATAAAGAAGTTGGATCTGCACCTGCCTCCGTCCCCGTCTACAACCGGCCTGACAGATAATTAGAGTAATGCGTTTTCTGTTTTAGACCAATTACTGTGAAACAACTTGTTGAAATGGACAGAATAATATTTTTATTTGCATTTTGTAGCAGAATTCTTTTAAATAAAGTATTATTAATTTATAAGAAGGCAGAAAACGCAGTATCGGCTGATATCACTCTGAATAATCGGTTATCGGTATCGGCTGAGAAATTTAATATTGGTGCATCTCTAGAAAAAATCTAAAGAAAGAGAGAAAGAGGTAAGGATCCATAAGGAGACAGAGAAATAAATATGGAAGAATAAAAAACTGAAGATATAAATGTGGAAAAAGAGGAAAGGAAAAGACGAAAATTGACAGAAGAGAAGGAAAACAAAGACCGAAAGCTGCAGAAAGGGAAAAAAAAAGGAAAATAGTATAGGAGATTGCATGGGAATGTGAAAAATCAGAAAGTGAATGCAAAAAAAAAGAAAAAGAAAATTCTTGGTATTGGCCAAAAGAGAGAAATGAAAGTGAAAGAGGAAAGTGTGCACTTGCACAGTGTGTGTGAGCTGCTGATTAATCCTACTGTGACATCGCAATGGAAGATGCAAACTGAAATTCTGTCACTGAAATGTATTTCATCGCTAACTTGCTTAATTGTTTGTTTGTTGATTGGTTGATTTACATACTTGCTTACTAAGTTAGGGTCTGGTAGTAGCATTTATTTAACATTTATAGATGGAGTCTCCACTGTCAGTGCTGTAAATATTGGCCTTACAAGTAGGTTTTCCACCACAGGAAAGTCTTCATGAGAGATAAGGTTGTTATTTTTCTCTGTAACAGGCTTGTTTTTTTTTATTTTATTTATTTATTTATTTATTTTTTAATCAACTTTAGAGTGCTATCAGTATCTCTGTTTCAGGTCAGGCCACATCACTCCACCCCATCTAATTAGTTTCCTACAGAATAATAACATGCTCCCAAGTGTTTCATGTCTGGTTTAGTACATCTTCTATTTGTCAGTATACCGTCAATTGTACCTTTGCTAAGTGCCTCTGCTCTCTCTCTCACCTTAGCGTGGTGCTTCTTGTGTTTCAGTGTCAGTGTATCCGGGTAGCACGTCTCCGTTGGTGCAGTTCTTCAGCATGCTGTGTGTGCTCGGGTCACATGTGTCACTGTGTTTCCTATGAACACGCCTGAACACCAAGGGCACGAAGAACAGGACTATGCCCCCGACCAGAGGCGGAACACCGGCAAGGTAAAATGCCACGTGGTAATTCTCAAAATGATCATGAAGAAGGCCTGAGAAAGAAAGAAGCAAAGGGGGTGGGGGACATTTAGAAATGATTCGAAATGTTTCTGAACATATTGCGTCACAATTGCCCAAACACAGGGTCTGGATTTATGTAGGAGTATTCATATACATCCAGTAGGAGATTCCTTGCATGGATATATGGATGGATGCATGGAAGGAAGAAAAGAAAGAAAGTCAAGGAAGGAAAAAAGAGAAAGGGGAAAAAACAAAGATTGAGACAAATGAGAAAAAACTGAGAAAATCACAAAAAGTGGGAAAACAGAATGACAGAGCAAGATATAGTAAAGAAAGAAAGAGAGAAAAGATCGAAAGACAAGGAAAAGGAATGAGAAAGAAAACAAAAGCACAAAAAGGAAAAAAATAGAATGGCAGAGCAAGAGATAGTGAAGAGAGAAAGAAAGACAGAGAAATAAAGACAGGCACACAAGGAAAAGAAAGTAGAGTAAGAGATAAAAAAACATAACATCAGAACATTAAATGCTCAAAGCCAAAAGATCGACAGCAGTGAAGAGAGAGTAGTTAAGAATTATGAGTGATGCTAATGGTTATTTAGGCTGAGTAAAGCTGCTAGTGTCAGTACTGTTAGAATGAGCACAACAACTCTTAGCAGGGAGTGGAGCATCAACATGAAGAGGTGAGCTGATCTGTTAGCAGGGGGTTCAACTGGGCTGCCAAGTTTCGATAAACAACAACCAAACCAGAGCCAAACTAAATGAAAAACAATCTTTTCTCAGAAAGGTGACGCTTTGATCCATCCATCTGTTCATCTGTCTATTTATTTTTCCATCTGTCCGCCAGGCTGTCTATCTGCCTATCTATCAGTCTGTTAATCTGCCTATCTGTCTATCCATTCAGTTGTCTACTGTCTTTCACCCTTTTATCTATCCCTTTATCCTTCTAACTGTTCATCTTTCCATCCATCCTTTCTTTTTATCCATCTGAGGATGTATTTTCCCATGTTCTTCTGTCTATCCGACATCTATCCACATTATGCACACTATCCATCTGGCTGTCTTTCCATCTATTTAAGCATCCATCCTTCTTTCTATGAATCTTTATATCCAAAATTTTACCCATCTGTTTGTTTGTGTGTCTATTTTTCATCTATCCATTCTGTCTTTCTATGAATCTGGCTCTCCAACCTTTTAACCATTTACCATTTCAAGGGTCTTTCCATCTTTCCTTCTACCTATGCATCCATCCTGTCTTTCCATGAATCTGTCTATTCACTAGTTTACCCCTTTACCTGTTAATATGTTTGTCCATCCTGAATCTGTCACTCTTTTATCCATTCCTTTATACAGCTACCTGTTAATTTGTCTGTCTAACTTTTCCTCTTTTCATCCATATATCCATCCATTACCTATTTATCCATTACCTATTTATTTTCTATCAATCTGTTTGTGTGTCCACAGTCTGTCCAACCATCAACTCACTCATCTGTTCACCACCTCTGATCATCTTCCAACTATCCACCAATCTTTCTTCCTGTCCGTCAGAGCCATATCTCCCTGCAGTTCTTGCCTGCTTTCCCACTGAAGTTAAGCAGGTTTGAGTCTGGTTGGTCACTACCTGGATTGGAGACCTGGGGAAAACTAAGGTTGCTGCTGGAAGTGGAATTAGTGAGTCCAGCAGGGGGTGCTCACCCTGTGGTCTGTGTGGGGCATAATGCCCCAGAATAGTGACAAAACTATAATGTGAAAACAGCACAGGATTTGGATGAGAGAGTCAGAGGTCCTGACTCTCTGTGGACATTAAAAATACCAAGACACTTATCATATTATGTCCTGGTGAAATTCCCCCATAGACCCTACCCCCTAATAATCCCCAACTCTGAAATGGCTACATCACTCTCTCTCCTCTCCATTAATAGCTGGTGTTCTGGTGCACTACAACTGCGGTCGCATCATCCAGGTGGCTGCTACACACTAGTGGTGGTTGATGAGATTCCCTTTCCCATACATTGTAAAGCTGCTTTGAGTTTCTAGAAAGAAAGAAAAAAACGCTATATAAATGTAAGGAATTACTATTATTATTGTCATCTGTCAATTCACCCAATTGTCCCTCATCTATACAGACACCTATCTGTCTGTCCAACCCACTGTCTAGATTTCTTATTGTGTAACATGCCATCTGCATATGCAGTGGGTCTAACAAGTTCTCAAATCAACTTTTTGATTTGAGTTCTTGCAAGCCGTTGATTTGAGTCCTTTTTGACAAGTTGGCTCTCCGTTTGATTTTTTTTGGCCAAACCAAACAGAGAGTCAACTATTCACAGAAAAGCCACACAAAATTCCCAGAAGAGCCCTTAACGCTCCATATATTCTCCTAATGGTCCTGGAACTGGAGCAAATGTGATGCATAATGTTCCAGAGCTGGCCAAAAGTGTGTATTTCCACACATGCTCTCTGTCTCTCTGTATGTGTCTGTGTGTGTGTGTGTATGTGTGTGGGCCTGGTAACCAGAGGGTAACCGAGGACGGCACCACGTTGTGCCTGGATCTTACCCTCAAACAAAAAATAAATAATAAATCTATGTCCTGTGTGCTGACAGTGTGTGCGTTAAGGTAATCTTTTGGGTCCACTCTTCATATGTGTAAAGGATACTTTAGGATCATCACAATTTATGTTTGGATAAATATGTACAAGAATTAAATTTTGTCACACACACACACACACACACACACACACACATTCCTTCCTACATGTCTGCTAATTGAATGTGTAATCCCTCCATTTTCTTGAAATGTTCAGTGACCTCAGCAACTATGTCATGTATGATCTCAAATGCATTGTAAAATCAAGGGCATTCAAGTTTCATGAATCGTATGATTCATGGGGTTATCATGGGGTTAACATAAGGGTTGAAATAGTACCCCAAACTAAATCACCAGTGTGATTGGGGATAATCCATGCTAAGAGAGCACTAATGAAGCCAGAAGGTGGTGCGTTTGTTAGTCAGCTCAGGTGGTAACCTTTCAACAGGCACGATGTTGTTTCATCAAAAGAATACATGGAAAAGCAACGGTGGACCTACTATTCTCCAAGTTCCCCAAGCCACCTCAGAAGGTAATATGAAAGATATTAAGGATCCACTTGGGCCAAGCAGGTGGAGCATATCAAGGAGATGTGCAAGTTAGAGCAGGTTGATTCTCCTCAGATCTATTTGCGAGAAGCTTTTGCAGCTGACGAAAAAACACATTCAACCTCTGCACTGATCTGCATCACCTGTCCTGAACATGAGGAAAGTGTCTTCTTCCCCAAATTAAGGCTGTTTAATCCTTCCAAAAATGAAGGCTGCCCAATCTGTTGCTTTGAGAAAAGAGGCTTAAAAGCTGGATTTGAAATGGCCGTCTTCACCTCTAAGACCAAAAACACCTCAAGATTCATGGGAGTTTCCTACCTCCAGGCCCAACACCAGTCAGATGCTCTGCCCATGTTTCCGGACTTCTTTGAAAACACCCACTGCTTAAAGGTATTTTCTTGCCTATTCTAAGTGCTTCAGGGTGGATGAACTGGGACACAAGTGGACAAAGAAACTTTTATATTAATTATAGTGCCTCCAATGGAACAAATCCTCCCCATATAGTAATGGCATCTGTCTCTCATATTAATGAAACCATGGTAGTGTTATATAATCTGTCTCCTAGCAGAAGAGCTGTGGACTCATACAGTGGACCAAATGGTTCATGGCCACCCAGGGCCATGGTGCCTGCAACCCTACGGATGAATAGACAAGGAAGTGCCTGTAGCATATATTTTCAAGGGACTTTTGAAACATTATATTGCTTGGCTGTCAAGGCTTTGCCCCCTCTATTGGGTCAGGGTTGTACTAGGACAATATGCCCCCCAACCCCCCTTGTCTATGCGGAGCATGAATACATCAAATAAATGGAAACATTTGATTATGCATATAACCACCGCTCACTGATGGATAGTAATAAGCAGTCATTGTTCACTAAAGAGCAACCTGCTGAACTGATGAACAGTGGTAGTGATGGGGGGTATATAGTTGACACAACCCCTACATCACCATATGCCATTTACCTTACAGGTGTGAATAGATGTGTTTTCAGCCAAACATACAAAGATGTGCCATTCCATACCTTGTTCCTCTCCTTTAGGAAACTGAGGTTATATGCATTACCAAAAGTATGTGAACACCTGACCCGAACACCCATATGAGGGTATTCCAAAAACTGTTATCACAAAGTTGTAAGCATACAATTGTCTAGAATATATTTGTATGCGGTGTCATTAAGATTTCCTTTCACTAAATCTAAGGGGCCCAAACCTGTTCCAGCATGACAATGCCCCAGTGAACAAAGTAAGGTCCATAAAGATATAGTTTACCAAGGCTGGTGTGGAACAACTCGAGTGGCCTGCACAGAGACCTGATCTCAACCCCACGGAACACCTTTGGGATGAATTGGAAAAGCAATTCTGCACCAGACCTTCTTGCTGGACATCATTGTCCAGCCTCTTGTGGTCTTTTAGCTGAATGGGTAAATCCCCACAGCCACAGTCCAAACATAAGAATAGAGGCTCTTATAGCAGCAAAGTGGGAGCAACTCAATATTAATGCCCATGGTTTTGCAATAGGATGTTCAATACTCAGGTGTCCATATATTGTTCACATAGTTTATATTTCCCTCATCTTGTTTCTAGAGTTTCTGATTTTGACCTAATAACTTCATTCCATAGTCTTCCAGTACATACAGTATCTCAGAAAAGGGTGAGTACACCCCTCACATGTTTGTAAATATTTTATTAAATCTTTTCATTTGACAACACTGACGAAATGACACTTTGCTACAATGTAAAGCAGTGAGTGTACAGCTTGTGTAACAGTGTAAATTTGCTGTCCCCTCAAAATAACTCAACACACAGCCATTAATTTCTAAACCGCTGGCAACAAAAGTGAGTATACCCCTAAGTGAAAATGTCCAAAGTGTCAATATTTTGTGTGGCCACCATTATGTTCCAGCACTGCCTTGACCCTCTTGGGCATGGAGTTCACCAGAGTTTCACTGGTTGCCACTGGAGTCCTCTTCCATTCCTCCATGATGATATCACGGAGCTGGTGGATGATAGAGGCCTTGTGCTCCTCCACCTTCCGTTTGAGGATGCCCCACAGATGCTCAATAGGGTTTATGTTTGGAGACATGCTGGGCCAGTCTATCACCTTCACCCTCAGCTTCTTTAGCAAGGCAGTGGTCAACTTGGAGGTGTGTTTGGGGTTGTTATCATGCTGGAATACATGCTGGGATCATGCTCTGCTTCAGTATGTCACAGAACATGTTGGCATTCATGGTAACCTCAATAAACTGTAGCTCCCCAGTGCCGGCAGCACTCATGCAGCCCCAGACCATGACACTCCCACCACCATGCTTGACTGTAGGCAAGACACACTTGTCTTTGTACTCCTCACCTGGTTGCCGCCACACACGCTTGACACCATCTGAACCAAATCTTGGTTTATCTTGGTCTCATCAGACCACAGGACATGGTTCCAGTAATCCATGTCCTTAGTCTGCTAGTCTTCAGCAAACTTTCTTGTGCATCATCTTTAGAAGAGTCTTCCTTCTGGGACGACAGCCATGCAGACCAATTTGATGCAGTGTGTGAATCTGAGCACTGGCAGGCTGACCCCCCCCCATAGATGTATGAGTGCGGGCAGCACTCGTACATCTATTTCCCAAAGACAACCTCTGGATATGATGCTGAGCACGTGCACTCAACTTCTTTGTCAACCATGGCGAGGCCTGTTCTGAGTGGAACCTGTCCTGTTAAACTGCTGTATGGTCTTGGCCACCATGCTGCAGGTCAGTGTCAGGGTTTTGGCAATCTTCTTATAGCCTAGGCCATCTTTATGTAGAGCAACAATTATTTTTTTCAGATCCTCAAGACAGTTCATTGCCATGGGGTGCCATGTTGAACTTCCAGTGACCAGTATGAGGGAGTGTGAGAGCAATGACATCAAATTTAACACACCTGCTCCTCATTCACACCTGAGACCTTGTAACACTAACAAGTCACATGACACCGGGGAGGGAAAATGGCTAATTGGGCCCAATTTGGACATTTTCACTTAGTGGTGTACTCACTTTTGTTTCCAGTGGTTTAGACATTAATGGGTGTGTGTTGAGTTATTTTTAGGGGACAGCAAATTTACACTATTATATAAGCTGTACACTCACTACTTTACATTGTAGACAAGTGTCATTTCATCAGTGTTGTCACATGAAAAGATATAATCAAATATTTACAAAAATGTGAGGGGTGTATTCACTTTTGTGAGATACTGTATATTCCAAAGGCTTATTGCAAGTTTCTGGTTTTAACTAAGTGTCCAAATTCCCAAGTTGCTTGCTCAGTGGAGGTTGCTTGACTTCTGGTTTCTAGTCCATATTTCACTAGTATCTAGGTTCCCCAGTCTTGTTTCTGTCTTTGAACTACTAACCTTGTTACATACTTCCCTAGTACCTAGTTTCTCCAGTTTGTAGTATTCTGGTTTTGACGGTATTCAAGTTAAACTAGTTTTTGACAGATTTGTTTTATTATCTTATTATACATCATTCTAATTCTAGCTCTGTGGATCTTTTTCTGTTGTGAAAATAAACCCATGACAAATTACGTATAATTATGTATATTGCCAGCACTCACCTGCGATTGGTGGGCCTGCTGTCATTGGAACAGCCATGAGGCCTAGCAGGTAACCAATGGCTTGCGAGGCCCGCATGGGCCCTACCAATTCAAAAGCAATAGGGGCCATTATGGTGATGAAGCAACCGTCACACAGTCCCATGAACACGCAAACCACCATCAGGCCTTCAAACACACGACACTGCGGAATCAGCATGGACATTAGGCCCAGAGTCATGAACGAGGCCACCTACACACCCACACAAAAAGAGAAACATTAAGGGTGTTCACTGTCATTATTAGAAACTACCAGATCCTGATTTAGCAATTAAAACAAACGTTTTTATTCCACTTTTCATATACCAGAGCTACATCTCCTTGTAGTTCTTGTCTGGTTCCCTGCTGAAGCTAAGTAGAGTTGAGCCTTACCAATACTTGGATGGGAGACCTGCTAAGGTTGCTGCTGGAAGTAGTATTAGTGAGGCGCACAGGGGTACTCATCCTGTGGGCTGTGTGGGGCCTAATGCCCTAGAAAAGTGACAGTAACACTATACTGCAAAAACAGCACTGCCGTTTGGATGAGAGGTTAAACGGGGGTCCTGGTCCTCTGTGATCATTAAAAAAATCCAAGGACATTCATTTTAAAAGACCCGGTGTCCTTGGGTCAAATTCCCCCCTTTGGCCCTTCTCGATCATGGCCCCATAATAATCCCCATTCCTGAATTGGTTACATAATTCTCTCCTCTCCACTAATAGGTGGTGTGTGGTGGGCGTTCTGGCACAGTATGGCTGCAGTCGCATCATCCAGGTGGTTGTGGAGATCACCGCCCCCCAATACCATGTAAAGCACTTTGAGTGTCTAGAAAAGTACTATGTAAATGTAACTTTAATGTTTGGATGTTTGGAATAAAAATTTTGGACACAATTGTATGAATGTAAAAAATAGTAATAGCAATGAAATAAAAATAAACAAGGCATATTGTACATACACAGACTCCATCTACTCCACAAATACCTGCAAGTATATTTTCTTGACTCCAGCAATGAGATCTCCCACTTTGCCAAAAAACAGACGTCCTGCTCCTGAGGATGCCCCAATACACACCAACAGCACCCACTCCTTCTGCGTCTCCCCAAACTCCTCCTTCACAAAGTTCATCTGTCACACACATACACACAAACTTATTTCTCTGAACTTAAATATTTAGACAAAATAAAAATAAAAAGAAGAAAAAAGAAAGAAAACTGAACTCAGGAAAAAGAACAATGACTTTACAGTTTATTAATCTTAGTGCTTTAATGTCTTTTAACGTTGAATTCCTCATTCTGATTGGTCAGAAGGTGTTAGATAATTTTCTATAACAGGACAAAATTTCCATTTATTTAGCATTTCCAGGGTCAGTGTTTCATAACCAGCAGAAGTGAAATTGTACTTTTGTCGATATGGAAGAGGATGGAGAACTTTGTTGTTTCAGGGTAACATGACAAGCTGTATTTGTTTGCCTTATTAACTTCAAGAGATCCAGCTTATCTAGCTATATTTTTGCTTATATCAGACATTGACTTTTGTGATGAGGTCACACATAAGATAATCATCCATCTGATGACTCTTCCATGCAGATCATTTTTGTTCAAGCAACACTGTAGAACACAGTAGAATACTACAACATTGCTCCTGTGTCAGTTAAACCTAACTAAAGCCATCTAACAAGTTACTTAAGTGCTGAGACTTTACAACTGGTAGGGTGTCCAAACTTTTGCCCATGCCATAATTACCATTTTATTTTTCTATTTTTAAGTACATTAAATATGAAGTAACTATGCATTAACATTTTTTATTTTAAAAAATTGTTTTACTGTAATGGTTGTGTTTACTTCTTTAAATTTCAGAAATCAACAAAATGTGTCATTTGGTCAGGGGTGCCCAAAGTTTGCATACAACTATAAGTGGTCACGTTCTGTTTTTAAGAGCTTTTTGTGTGTTCAGATACACTGAAAAGCTGGGTTTCTACAATCTGAGTGGCACACACACACACACGCACACACACACACACACACACACACACACACACACACACACACAGGCTCTCGCTTTCAGACATACACATGTACAACAAAAGCCGGGGGAAAATGTTTACATTTTGATCCAAAGCCTTCGAAAACATGACGACGGGTGGGAAGGGGAGGGGCTTCTCATTTTTATGACTTCATCCATACAGCACAGACACACCCACATCCACTACATACAAACACATGTGCACACACACAAACATTCACACACTGACAGAATAAGCATACACCCCCAAACACACATATACAACATACACACACATCCGGAACACACACTCCCACAACAAACTTCTACAACACACACACCCACACACATCCGGAATGCGTACACACCTTCAGATACAGAACCCCAAAGACACAAACAACATATCTGGAATACATACACACTCAAAACAAACATTTAAAACACATGAACACACACATATCTGTCCTTCAGAACCACATCCCCAGAACACAGCAAAAAATTCTCATACACATATTTAAACACATACTTCCAGACTCCTAGAGACCACACACATACACACAAACAAACACACACACACAACCAAAAACTGTCTGATACATTTCCACACACATACACAGACACACACACGACACACCCACAAACACAAACTGTCTGATACATTTCCACACACACATGCACACACACACACACACACAAAATATTCATCTCACCAATCTCACACTATTATAGCAGACCACATCTCCATCATTTCATTCAAGGAGAACCAGTGGGTTGTGATTACGCACTAATGTAATACTAAGGGTACAGCAGTAACACACTGCTGATGTAAATATCTTTAATGGAAGTTTGATTACATTACAGTGTCCTGTTTACATCACTCAGAGTAACACACACATAAACAGTACAGTCATGAGTGGGAGGTGATAGATTACTATCACACGAGTGTAAAACACACACACACAAAGTTCATAGTGTTATGTACTGGACAATTCACAGAAATGGATTCTAGTACAAGATGGAAAAGATTCTGTTTTAAACAAAAAAAGCAATCACACTGAGGGGAAATTTGAAATGCAATACACAGTCAGGATTGTCACTTGTGACACGAGGACTACATGACAACCTGGGGATCGCTTTCTAAGAATTAAACAGGGAATGCGTGTCAGAAATGAATATTATCTAACTAGCACCTGCGTTGCATTTCACTGTGTGATTATGTGGAATACTTACAGAAAACATTCTACACTGAAAAGCAAATCCTTCTTTAAAAAAAATGAACTGCTGACTTTGCATCATTTTCCCTTCTTCTTCCTAAATTGCATAAATGTGCTATTGGATTATATGTTGTATTATAATGAGTCTTTATTGATCACTTACAGCACAGTGAAATTATTTTTTCTTCGCATATACCAGCATGTCAGTAAGTTGGGGTCAGAGCGCAGGGTCAGCCATGATACAGTGCCCTTGGAGCAAAGAGGGTTAAGGGCCTTGCTCAAGGGCCCAACAGTGGCAGCGCGGCAGTGCTGGGGCTTAAACCCCCGACATGCTGAACAGTAACCCAGAGCCTTAACCATCAAGCCACTACTGCCCTGTATTATGCTGAAATACACTGCACTGTATTATAGATCATTAAGAATTTTTTAACACATATTGTGATGAGAAACAATGAAAGATTGAGCAACATGAAAATATTAATAGAGAACAAGACTCTACTACTGGCACTACAAGGCACTATGGTTGGAAGCCATAATAAACATCAAGACACCACTTTGCAACTCACGGCTCTGTCAGTGACTTTACGTGTGTGCCATTCGTCAGTTGTTAATCAAGTTCATACGTTAATTATATCTAGTGATAATTAACACCAAAATGTTGAAGAAAATGTACTGACTCTGGTACTTAGATCAGTGATGTCAAACGTACATCCTAGGGACAGGGGCCAGCCTGATAAAACTATAAAAAGTAGAATCTGCATGCTAAATTAAAATTGTCTCATGGACGTAAAGAATTTAAATAATGAAATAAAGAGCCAGTTGCTGTTACTCCACAAGGGGGCAAAATAGAGCAATAAACTATAATGTGCTAATGATGTGTCATTCTTCATTAGCAAGCTGTGACACTGTTACCATGCCTCTTAGGGGTTTCATAGCAACGGGAGTGGTTACTTATGCAATCACAACCTAAATCATATTTTTTTCCCTCACCAACATTATGGGATATTTTGTGTGTCATAACATACTGGCTACGTGTGTTGTGATTGGCCTGGGGGCTCTTTCGCAATTAAATACAAATCTGAACATGCCCCAGTACACATCCGCAACACAGAGGGACACTGCAATCGTAAATCAACAGAAAAATAATCCTCTCACCAGGTGAATGTAGGGCACCATGTATCCCAGAACAGCTGTGGCCACTCCAAAAGCCCACACTCGGTATGTGGCCACCCTGAACACACGGGCGTTGAAATACTTCCTCACTTTCATCACACCCCTCCTCCAACGAGTTCCTGCTTTAGATCCCTGATCTTCGGCAGGCCCCACAGAGCCCATCCCTGTCCCTGCTGAAGGAATCAGTGGCCGGAAGGAGAGCGCCAGGAACGACTGGACCAGCATGAAAAGGCTGAGGATCTGGAAGGTTCTGGAGAGGCCCAGAGGACCTACGACCTTCTTGAGTAGCACTGGTAGTGCTATGGTGAAGAGGCTGCTTGCTGCCGTCACCACACCATTTGCCAGACCTAGACGGCGACGAAAATAGTGCCCTAAAATGACCAGTGATGGCTGGAAGGCGAAGGAAGAGCCACAGCCAAACAGCACGCCATAAGTGAAATAACGAAGTCCCAGTGTCCTGCAACAGACAGAGAGAGAGAGAGAGAGAGAGAGAGAGAGAGAGAGGGAAAGAGAGAGGGGGGGGATTATACCACAGTGCTGCTGATTTCTTGGTTCTGATTAGTCAGAAGGTGTTGATTAATTTTCTATGACAGAAATACCTCCTGCAAAGCTTATAATAATCACTTATTTTAATACATTAAGGTTTCTATAGTAACACACAACCATCAACAAAGCAGATTAGATAAATGTATGCACTTGTGTATACTGTTAAGCTTTCTGTAAGGAAACACTGTTTAGCATTTTTGGAAGGCATCTCTAGTGTCAGCGTTTTTGTAACAGTCAGAGATAAAAGGGATTCGTGGAGGGATTCGCACTTTCTTGGTAACAGGACAATCTGAGATCCTTAAATTCAGGCAGCTGGCCCATTTGTCCTTTGACTTTTGTTCATTTTGACCTTTTTATAGGACATCTATCAATTAAAAGCAGAAAACTTATCAACAAGTGTGTACTGATCTGGAGAGTGGCACAACCTGAAAGAGGAACCTGATCATGATCTTCGAGAGGTCTGTTTTTATGATGATGATGATGTTGATTGTGATGATTTAAAAACAAACAATACAGTTGGTGATGGTCATGGTGGTGGTTATGACTGTTATGATTACCTACTGTGATTTGTATTCTAAACATGATAACGCTGACGATGCCTTACGTGGCAAATGAGCTACTGAGGAGTCCAAGGAAGGCGACGAAGGCTCCGCCCACTGCCGTCTTCCTGCAGCCAAAGTGATCGGTGAACATGCTGACCACAGGGGAGCAGAAGAAGATCATCCCCATAGCCAAGGCACCAACCCATGCTGCAGAGTTAGGAGGAGGGAAGAAAGGAACGATGGTCAGAGATCTGTGAAATATTTTTAATCACCATAATTAAAAAAAAGAACAACATGGCTTTAACAACAGCGACTGTTTGTAGAATCTTCTATTTGAAAGCATGAGCTCCGCCCCCAAACGAGCTGAGAACTGGTCCTGGGTGCGAAGTATAAAAAAAGGTCTAAAAGTTGTTTTTTTTGTAAAAGCCACAAAGTGCCTGTTGGACAAACCAAACAAACACACACACACACACACAAGTCCAGGGTGTTTGTGTGCGGTGGATGGTGGATTTAGATGTCCAAAGGTGATTTAATGTCTGTACAGTGTGTTCTGAGTTCTGAGTTCCCTGGTTAAACATTGGAGATTGACCTCAGAATGTGTGTTTGAGCATGTCCCACTGTGTATATATAGAGTTTAGAATTACATGTCTGACGTACATTGAAACTGCATTTCATTTGTACACGTACCATGTGTGCCTGTGTATCAGGTAGCATATATCTGATAAGTATATGCATAGGAGTTGATTTGTCTATTTTGTGTTTGTATGTATGTGTGTGTGTGTGTCCATCCATCCATCCGTTCATGGATGGATAGATGGTGTGTGTGTGTGTGTGTGAATTTGACAATTTGCTTCTTCACAAACCCCTGGTGTTCCATTAGCAGAAGAAAACACGCTTAAACACATGCTTACACAGGAGCATGAGAAGAGCAAAAGTATAAATCAAACACAGCTCTTACAATCTGGTAAGATGTTTTCCATTATTCCATAGCTGTTTGCAATCAGTAGCACGAGTAGAATCACACACACACACATTTTCAGTTGTTCTATGTTTGTTGACTTTGCAGTTTAGGAATCTCTGGTTGAGGTTCTTATGGGAATTTAGAACAATTGAGAAAAAGGGAAACATGAGGTGAGGTGATTGTGTGTGTGTGTGTGTGTGTTTGTGTTTGAAAGAAGATTTTACCCTCCTAAATCCAGCAGGCATTAGACATTCCTCTGATTATTAACCCGCAGATTATTTTCATTCCTCCAATAGTATGAAAAAAGTTTCATATTACTGTTGTGGGTTTCATTTCAGTTTTGGAAGGACGCACAGCTCGTGGCAGCCGATTCATCACATGATTCAAGTTTAATACTAAATACTAACAGTAAGCTCATTTCGCTTCACTCTTCCGTGGTTCACTATTACTTACTCCCCCACTTTTCATTCCCTCGTTCTTTCTCCTGTTATTTACTTCTCCACATCCACCCCGCTTCCTCTCTGCTCCTCTTTCTCCATCACTAGCTCAAGGGCTTTAACACACAGCAGTCTCATTAGAGAGATTCAGGACCATATCCTTCTGAAAACAACTGCGCATAGAGAGAGAGAGAGAGAGAGCTGGAGGAAGGGACAGAGAATGACCCACTAAAACTGACTGATGCGCTCTGACAGATTTTCGACCAGACACACAGCCACAAGGGAGACAAAGACAAATGCCTTCTGGTCCTCTATCTGTCCTAATAATAATAATAATTCCTTAAATCTTTTAAAAATAATAAGCATTAATTATGTTTTTTTAACTAACCTTGTTTACTGCATTAATTATTTTTACATTAATAAAGTTTCATGTGTTAATTGATATTTATTCATGTGCTATTTTTCCAATTAACCACAGGAATCATATGTTATGTTATGCAATTATTTTTTATCTAAAATGGAATACATATTGATTTACTATAGGTGTTCTACTATATTTATAACAACAATTTGATTAGTTTAAAAGTATTGATTAGTTTACTAATTGATTAGTTTATTAATATTACTTATTGATGTACATTTGGATGTACATTTCATGTTTTACAGTATGTAATCTAATGATATGAATAAAATATTACATAATATAATTCTTATTCATAAAATATTAATCATTCTAAAAATATAGATGACAATAAAACACAAGAAAGGGGTTTTAAAAAGATTTATTGCCTGGTTTATTGGACCACCATCAACTGCACATTTACCATGCAAATGTAAACAATGCAGGATCTCTGACAGGATGTTGGAATAGGATCAGTTTTGTATATTTAGCTTTCCAGGGGAGAAAAAAATGCTTCCTAGAAGCATTTGCCTAGAGGCCCATGAGCTTGCGATATGAAATATGAGTGCACCGTGTATTTATGTAGCCTATATCTGACATTTTTCTTTGTTTAATCACTCACTAAAAGAGGAAAGAGGAAAATGATGACCAAGTGAAGTGCAAAGCTATTAGCTGTATGAAATTATTAGAAATAAAGTTTCTTAAACATTAAACATGGGATTTATCCTACTGTATTTATGATGTTTAAGATCCATACGGTTGGTCAACGATGTCTAATGTGTGGCTGTATATTTGAAGCTTGCTATATCTGAAGTGTGTGGGTTTGTGTGAGAATGTATAAGCCTAGCAATTTTCCGTGTGTGTGTGTATGCCTAAATTCAATTAGATCTACAGTGGTGTGAAAAAGTGTTTGCCCCCTTCCTCATTTCCTGTTCCTTTGCATGTTTGTCACACTTAAGTGTTTCGGAACATCAAACCAATTTAAACAATAGTCAAGGACAACACAAGTAAACACAAAATGCAATTTGTAAATGAAGGTGTTTATTATTAAAGGTGAACAAAAATCCAAACCATCATGGCCCTGTGTGAAAAAGTGATTGCCCCCCTTGTTAAAACATACTATAACTGTGGTTGTCCACACCTGAGTTCAATTTCTCTAGCCACACCCAGGCCTGATTATTGCCACACCTGTTCACAATCAAGGCATCACTTAAATAGGAGCTGCTTGACACAGTAAGGTCCACCAGAAGATCCTTAAAAGCTACACATCATGCCGAGACCCAAAGAAATTCAGGAACAATTGAGAAAGAAAGTAATTGAGATCTATCAGTCTGGAAAGGGTTATAAAGCTATTTCCAAAGCTTTGGGAATCCAGCGAACCACAGTGAGAGCCATTATCCACAAATGGCGAAGACATGGAACAGTGGTGAACCTTCCCAGGAGTGGCCGGCCGCCCAAAATTACCCCAAAGAGCGCAGCGACGACTCATCCAAGAGGTCACAAAAGACCCCACAACAACGCCAAGAACTGCAGGCCTCACTTGCCTCAGTTAAGGTCAGCGTTCATGCCTCCACCATCAGGAAAAGACTGGGCAAAAATGGCCTGCATGGCAGAGTTCCAAGGAGAAAACCACTGCTGAGCCAAAAGAACATCAAAGCTCGTCTCAATTTCTCCACAACACATCTTGATGATCCCCAAGACTTTTGGGACAACACTCTGTGGACCGATGAGACAAAAAGTGGAACTCTTTGGAAGGTGTGTGTCCAAGTATATCTGGCGTAGAAGGAACACTGCATTTCATAAAAAGAACATTATACCAACAGTAAAATATGGTGGTGGTAGTGTGATGGTCTGGGGCTGTTTTGCTGCTTCAGGACCTGGAAGACTTGCCGTGATAAAAGGAACTATGAATTCTGCTGTCTACCAAGAGATCCTGAAGGAGAATGTCCGACCATCTGTTCGTGTACTCAAGCTGAAACGAACTTGGGTTCTGCAGCAGGACAATGATCCTAAACACACCAGCAAGTCCACCACACGAATGGCTGAAGAAAAAACAAATGAAGACTTTGGAGTGGCCTAGCCAAAGTCCTGACCTGAATCCTATTGAGATGTTGTGGTATGACCTTAAAAAGGCCGTTCATGCTCGAAAACCCTCTAATGTAACTGAATTAGGACAATTCTGCAAAGATGAGTGGGCCAAAATTCCTCCAGGACGCTGTAAAAGCCTCATTGCACGTTATCGCAAACGCTTGGTTGCAGTTGTTGCAGCTAAGGGTGGCCCAACCAGTTATTAGGTTTAGGGGGCAATCACTTTTTCACACAGGGCCATGATGGTTTGGATTTTTTTTCACCTTTAATAATAAACACCTTCATTTACAAATTGCATTTTGTATTTACTTGTGTTGTCCATGACTATTGTTTAAATTGGTTTGATGTTCCGAAACACTTGTGTGACAAACATGCAAAGGAACAGGAAATGAGGAAGGGGGCAAACACTTTTTCACACCACTGTATGTTACATTATTGTTATATTATAGCTAATGGCAAATGGGTAAATTTACTAATTTATACTAGTGTACGCAATATTGTATGTTTTACAGAATTGTATTAGTGTTCTTTGGATAACAGTGTAGAGCCTTTTAGTGATTAAAAGCAGTACAACGACCCACAAAGCAAAAATTCCTGTCAGCGATTGCACACATCATTACAATACGCCCTTTGTTCTTGTATTTTGGAAGCCAAGAAAAAAAAAAGTTTTCGGTCAACCTTCTCCTGTGCTGTAACCTGCCAGTACACAGATCATCCTACCTCTACACTTATTACCTAATCCATTTCTGGAAAATAATGCTGATTGTCACATAGATTATCCATATTAGTCTCTGTCTCTTCCCCGGAAGTAAAAGTCATTTGTGTCATTTGGCTGATGGAGCCTTATCTTTATTTCGACTGATCTCTAATGTCTGCGCCCACATCTGGGAAATAATCACTGATTCATTTGGTCGTTTTTTTTCTGTAGGCTAAATTTATTGCTATTAATTGGTCAATCCATGTGAAATCACTGGAGGCCGCCAGACCGACCATTACATTTGCTTCATAACTTACCATTTACCATAACTTCTGGAAATAATGCCACTATTCCTCATAAATAGTGTGCAAAACAAGCTTGTATCTGTATTCAGTTCTGAGATATAGATGCTTTAAAAAGGGGTATAGCCCTAATTTTACTGTAAAAATGTGCGCTACAGAAAAAGTTCCACGTGTCATTACTTTCACACTATTCCTGCTAGATGCATGAAATTTTCAGGAATTGTTATGGGTTATAACCTGTTTTAATTTTGGGGTTTAAAAATTGGTAGAACCAGAGCCGGTAACATAAGCAAATGTGAAAATGAGTCATATCAATTTTATAATTAAATGCAATTAAGCTAATCCTAAACATGACTTGACAGTACAGCTGAACAACAGATGTGTGAACTTCACGTTCAGATTTGAGCACTAAAGCTGTCCTCAGTCTCTCTTCCTTTACATCATTCCAAAGTGGAACATGGAAAAAATTTTCAGCATATTTTCAGCTAATTTTATATAACCCTTCAATGCCATGATTGTCATTTTCGAAAAGCTCACCTTAGATCACATTTGGCCAGATTCCCCTCGAACACAAGCTACCACTGTGCAGAGCTCAGTGTAGCAGAAAGGTGCGAGTCTAACACAGGGGCCAACATCACAGCACACACCCTTTAGTGGTATAAAGGGAACCATACAAATCTGGATTGTAAGGACCGTAATCTGCAAATGCTTCATTCATCTTATACCGCAGCAACCTACTAACGCTAACAACTTTTATCATTTCTAGCTACATTTCCTGCTTATTCATTGTAGGTTTATTGCTCACCATTATGTTTATACACCTGCTTTTGGCAGCTGTACAAGCAAAGTGCCTCTGCAACTGAAGTAGGTTAAAACACACACACACAAACGTTAAAATAGCATACAAAGTTTCTCTCTTTGCGCTTCCACACTTCACTGCTCCCATAGCAACAACTAGCAACAATAAAATGCATCTTGTTAACTGGACGGTACAAAGGTGCTCAACAAAAGCCTTTAAATCTTCCCTGAAACTACACCTGACCTCTTCTCATGGAGAGGACAATAAGCAACTCTTTTAGTAATGCATTAACGGTAATGAGTAATTATTAAGTGTGCTTTAGCACATAGTGGCTGTGTTTAAAAAAAAAAAAAAGCTTCATGTAAAACATCATTTAATTCCTGCCTTTGATGTTTTCGACACGTTTAAGTATAATTTCAGGCCGTTTTATCTTAAATCCCTGACTTACCTCTACAGATCAAATATTAATGTATAGTGTACTGAAACCAGATGTTGAAGCAAATCCACAATGGCACAGCATACTGGCTCAAGCAAATGATCTCGCCTTTCCAAACATACATAAAACACCCAAAGCCTGTGGTTATATATCACCCTGGAGAGTTGACCTAAACATAATTAATGTGGATAAGCAACAGATGGAGAGTTCATCACAAGTTTATCACAGGCAGTATTTCACTGAAAGGAGCAAAACTACAGCAAGACCAAAAAATTTATGGACTTCAAGGCTATTAAATATGAATTCGCTGCACTTTGGGTTTTTAACAGATTTAAAAATTTAAACTGCCAAAACCCTGAAATACAGCCTTTCTCAGTCTTTTCTATACTCCTACATTTTACATTCATCTATGACCACTCAGAGATTAAGCAAATAACATTGATTATCTCATAACAATGGTGCATGTCAAGGTCTGGGATAAATTAGACGGTAACTGAATAGTCTGTTCTTCTAGTCGACATGCTGCATGTGGGAGAAATGGGCAGGCATGAAGACCTGAGTGACCAAGTAGTTATGGGTCGGAGTTATGGATCTGTTGTATTACTAAGAACCCACAAAGGCTCTGACTGTTACAAAGAACTGACACTGGAGACTCCTTCCATAAATGTTATATAAGCATGGAAAACCTCAACTTATCAACAATTAATCAAGTGGGGCATCTGCCACAAGCGCTTGTGTAAGTCGTTTCTATAGAAACTACAACCCTAATTCCAAAAACGTTTGTACGCTGTGTAAAATGTAAATAAATGTAAATAAAAACAGAATGCAATAATTTGCAAATCTCATAAACCCATATGTTATTCACAATAGAACAGAGAAAACTCATCAAATGTTTAAACTGCATAAATGTAGCTTTTTGAGAAAAAAAATAAGGTAATTTTGAATTTCGTGGCCACAACAGATCTCAAAAAAGTTGGGACGGGGCTAACAAAATGCTGTTACTAAAAAGAAACAGCTGGAGGTTAATTGGCAATAGGTCAGTAACATAATTGGGTATAAAAAGAGTATCGTAGAGAGGCAGAGTCACTCAGAAGTAAAGATGGGAAAAACTGCGCCTACAATTTGTGGAACAATTTCAGAATAATGTTCCTCTATAAGGTGAATTGCAAAGACTATGAATATCTCATCATCTACAGTACATAATATCATTAAAGGATTCTGAGAATCTGGAGAAATCTCTGTGCAGAAGGGACAAGGATGAAAATCAATACTGCATGTCTGCGATTAAAATGCATGTCCATGCATTAAAAACAGGTATGATTCTGTAATGGAAATCACTGCATGGGCTCAGAAACACCTCCAGAATTCATTTTCTGTGAACACGGTTTGCTGAGACATTCACAAATGCTGGTTAAAGATCTATCATACAAAGAAGAAGCCATATGTGAACATGATCCAGAAACACAGCCGTCTTCTCTGGGCCAAAGCTCATTTAAAATGGACTGAGGAAAAGTGGAAAACTGTTCTGTGGTCAGATGAATCAAAATTTTTAATTCTTTTTGAAAAGCATGGATGTGCGTCCTCTAAACCAGTGGTCCCCAACCTTTTTTCCGCCACGGACCGGTTTAATATCAGACAGTATTTTCACGGACCGGCCTTTAAGCTGTGGCGGATAAATACAACAAAATAAAATGATAGGACCGGCATAAAAACTGGGGTATTTTTAAAATAAAATAATAAACGTGAATCCAATGTGAAATCGCAGCTTTATTAGCAGCGTCCTGGTAACATCACGCCAACAACATAGCATGAGTAACTTCCGCTCTACCCCTTAACGTATTACGTGACCAAGTAACATATCACGTGACCGAGACAAGCATCTTGACTTGCATCAAGAGCGAGTCGTAGACGGATGTAACGGAGAGAATCCAGTCATTTTTCAAAATAAAACATCATTCAGACTCCGATAATAAATAAAACGGAAATAATGCAAGTTATTTATTCTTTTTGTGCAGCCCGGTACCAAATGACCCACGGACCGGTACCGGTCCGCGGCCCGGGGGTTGGGGACCCCTGCTCTAAACAAAAGAGGACTAAAGAGGATAGGGACTATCCAGCTTTTTATCAGCGCTCAGTTCAAAAGCCTGCGTCTCTGATGGTATGGGGGTGCATTTCTGCCTATGGAATGGGCAGCTTGCACATCTGGAATGGCATCAATGCCGAAAGGCATATACAGGTTTTAGAGCAACATATGATTCCATCCAAATTCCATCCCATCTTTACTTCTGAGAGACTCTGCCTCTCTAATATACTCTTTTTTTTATATACCCAATCATGTTACTGACCTGTTGCCAATTAACCCACTTAGTTGCAAATGTTCCTCCAGCTGTTTTTCAGTAACACTTACTTTGCCTTTTGTTGCCCTGTAGAAACTTTTTCAAAACTATTTAATTGTTTTCTTAAAATGGTACATTTACTCAGTTTAAACATTTGATATGTTTTCTATGTTCTATTGTGAATAACATATGGTTTATGAGATTTGCATTCTGTTTTTATTTACATTTTCCCAACTCTTTTGTTATTGGGGTTGTATTACTAGAATAATCAACTGAAATATTTACGCCATTTACATAATTGTGTGTAGTGATTTATATAACTTAAGTGTCCCCTAACTGTGGATATGGTTCTAGACACAACTCTCCTAATCCACATACAACTGTACTGAATAGTATCTTCAAAACAGTAATGGCACCACTGTTGGTGTCGTAATTTTGCGTATTTAGTTTAGTACAGTATATGTGGCCTGAGACATTGACGCTATACCAAGTGCTACCATAGAATAGAGTAACTGAAAGGACAAGGTACGTTTCTGGGGTCCACTTTTTTTTAATAAGGATTGCGAAGTACTGTAGTGACGGATGCAAACACGTAGTATTAAGTCAACAAAGAGGGGAAACTAGACACTAAGTGCTCTGTCTGTGCACAAACCAGGGTATTTTTTAAAAGCAATTTTCTCTCCTACTTGCTCAATGCACTGAACTTTGTACAACATGTTTAACTAAATCTGAAAACACACACACACACACACACACACACACTTTTCAGCACTTAAACACACAGGGTTCTACAAAAACTATTTTTAGGCCATGTTTTTGACAAAAAAAAAAGTTCCATGATTTTTTTTTTTTAAGTCAACTGAATTATTATATACAAAAAAAACGCTTTCCATATGATGCTCTCCAAATCGGACAGAAATGTGTAATGTGTTTCAGGATTAAAACTGGACCGAGCAGTATTTATGCAACCGGGAGTTTCCACTTTAAGCCCCTGCTGAGATTAAACCTCCATGCTTCAGAGGATCTGGGGTCAGAGAGTGCTGAAAGGACAGGAGAGGCCTGGCAGACAAAGAACGAGAGAGAAAGAGATACTGTGTAAGAAGCGGAGAACGAAGAGTAAATTACAGAAGAGAGAAAGACAGAATTGAAGCAACAAAAAAGAAAGTTGGGAATTAAGAGAAAGAGCCTGAAAGAGCGACTGGCAGACATGCAAGACAAAGTGAGGCACAGACAGAGGAAGACAGCAATGGAGAAAAAAAAAGTGAGACAATGAGAAACAAAAAAGTAAAAGAAAAAGTAAAAAAAAAAAAAGAACAAAAAAGAAGAGCAAATGACACAGATAAATGGAGGAATTAAAGAGGAAGAGGAAAGGTAAAGTAAAGAAGCAGTGAAAGAGAAATGAAAATAAAATGTAAAAAACAAAGTAAGAAGAGAGGGGTGGGGACTCGGCCATTTAATGCCTTTATAGTCAATAAACTCTGCTTTCATGTAGCCAAATGGCAGCCATTTTCTCCACCGACTCAAAAGGAAAACTGAGTAAAGAAAGAGTAAGAAAGAGAGACAACTGGTTTTGTGAAACAGGTGTTGAGCCTAGAGGGAAGGGCAATGAACAATCACCCATAGAAACACTGATCACATAATACGACACACTCATCATCCTTTCTCTCAGCAGTTCAGTCATTGGCTCGGTCCCAAACTAGCGGCCGTGTTCAGATTTGGAGAAATAATGGACTCTGAACATTGAGAACATTGAGTCTGAGTGAAAATACTGACAAACCATTTGAACCAGGCGATTACTCAACCTACTTGAGTACAGTTTCCAGGTTTTTTCTTGCACAGCATTCTCTTGGCAGGATTCTATTATTTAAATTTGTTTGATATTTTTTCAAAACATGTCTAGACCACATTCTTTAAATTACACACTCGTCCTTGAAACCAATACAGTGAGGCACTGAGAGTGATAACGCAGTTGTGGTTTTTTTGCGGTCAATGTAATAACAAGAAACAATAAAAACATTAGACTAATACGATGATAGACAAATACTAACAAATCAAATAAGCAACTGATAGGAGCCGAGTATATCATAAATATATTGAAGTTGACTATCACATTAACTGACATATTCCTCGCTGTAGAACCAAACAACCAGGGGGTGGAGCTGGACCCGAGCCAACTCCTCCGATAACCCCAACGCTAACCCTAAACCACAACCCTAAACCACGATACACTGAAGTTGTCTCCACCCCCTTGGACTTTCACCTGGACTCCACCCAGGTAGGAGGAGTCCAACTCCACTCCCTGGACGTTTGGTTCTGCAGCAAATAAAACTAAGAGTTTGCCAAGAGTAACTGGCCACAAGCTGTAGACTCGATTTAATATTTTTATTATTATTTACTTATTATTTTGTTCATCAATATAATGAATTTTAGTTTAATGTAACCAATAGGCTTTTCAGACAACCAGAGAGATTAAAATAGACAGACGCAGAGAAAACAAGAATAATGGACACGGAATGTCCATCTGGTGCTGTAGTCTATGCCTGGCCATGATCGAACTCTACCTGTGAAAGTACACAGTGTTTCTCTGCACGTCAGTGGGTGGTGACTTGATAGGTACAAGTAGTGAATTACTGTCTGTGTAGAAAGTTTTGCATGTTCTCCCTTTGCGTGTGGGTTTCCTCAGGTTTCTCAAAAAAAAAATGGTGTATAGGCTACACTAAATTGCTCCCATGTTATTTTTTATGGAACGCACACTGCACACCAGCAACAGCTTTCCAGAATTTTTTTTCACTCCAATTTTCCCCTAAATTTTGCCACCTACCAGCCATCTCTCCTCGATCATACGAAAGCTACCATCCGGGGAGGGTGAAGGATGACACGTGAAAGTGCCATCAACCGTCTTCCGCATACATCAGCTCACAAACATCCATGATTGGCTAGTGTCGCTGTGATTGACAGGGGAGAGAGAGTAGCCTATGCCATCCCACACAATAAATTTTGCTCCATAGGCTCTTACATTTTGCAGAAAAATTCTGATACATTTTATTTTGCAATCCAGTTATTTGGCAAACCGCTACTCTCATATTCATTTAATAAAGCCGTCTTCGTCAACGTTTTGTGTCATATTTACAACAATCCTTACTCTTTTGAATAGGGAAACTCAAGCTGACATTAGGTACACCTGTTTTTACACCTACGGTACAACCCATTGTATTTAAGAGATTGGTCAATCAAGCGTAAACTCAGGAGAAAAACAGGGTAATAAGCACTACCTTTCCTTGTCACTAGGGTGGTGTCCTCATGAGTGCATCTTTTGCACCTTTAGTGTGTATCCGTTCCCTGCTAGGGTTCATGAAGTGTACTTTTTACAACCAAAAGGTGCCTCAGTGGTCCTTAACTATATACTTTTTTGTAGACACATTACATTCGCATGTAAAAGCTACACTACAGGTACAAAATATTTTTATGTTATTTTTATGTTGTGTTATATACTGGGTACCATTACAGTGACGAGGAAATCTAGAGTTGAATAACAACCATAACATTCATCCGTCCATCCACATCTTCTATACCGCTTACTCATTTTCGGGGGCATCGGGCACAAGGCGGGGTACACCCTGGACAGAGTGCCAATCCATCGCAGGGCAACAACCATAACAGTTGTTTATAAACATTGATGGAGACTTATTGTACTTACCCGCGAGTGCACTCAGTGCGCGTGCGACAAAAGCTACAAGCTCACTCACCTACTTTAAACTGAGACGCCTGGTCGTCGGGGTCCTGGTACTCCTGCGCGAGCATCACGTGCAGAATCCCGAACGAGTTCTGGATGCCAAAGATCGAGCCGTTGCACCAGGTAGCGGCGAACGCCACGAGCCAGCCGTAACCTCCCTCCGGCGGCACGAACTGCGATGGGCTCGCGGCGTCATTCCCGCGCACCTGCTCCTCCTCCGCGTGCCCGAGCTGGCATCCCGGTTCCACCGCGGAGGGAGGCTCGTGCTTACCGGAGGCGTGCTCCAGTGACTCCGATGCCCCGTCCTTTGGCTCGGGATCGCCGCGCGTCCCGTCACCGCTCTCGGTGATGCAGCTGCTGTTTGCTGGATGCATCATGCATGCGTGCGCACGTGCATCCGCACCAGAGTCCTTAAAAGTCTTTTTTTGCACGAAACGCAGAAGAGCTCCGCGTGCAGCAACGAGTAGGTACACCAACTCCGCGCGCGGTAACTCAGATAATAACTTTGGGGGGGATATCTTAGTAATATTTTTTAAAATGTGGTTGAAATTCTAAACAGCAGAATAATAAAGGTTACATGTGGCGCGCATGCTGAAGGCTCGCAGCTCGCCACGAACTCCTCGTGATCTGAGAGATGATCCAAACTTGCACCGAGAACTGCACCGGTATTAAAGTCTTAAAAGAGCAACAATAGCCAATGGGCTCGTGCTTCACTGACGAAAAACAGCCCCGATCACGAGCCTCATGAGCTTGTCGAGACGCACGTTCTCACGCGTGTCTAATGCGCGCGACCTGCACCGGACACTGGGTCCCGTTATAAACTATAAACTCCATTCAACAGCTCTCTCTCTCTCTCTCTCTCTCTCTCTCTCTCTCTCTCTCTCTCTCTTTCACTCCATCTATGTTTCCCCGCCTCTCCCTCACCTTCCTAAAAAAAAAATCCACCAAAACGGGATCGGGTGGCAGAGAGAGGACCCGCCCCCTCGCCGGTCTCCCGGTTCATCTGGGGGTGCGTCTCAAACCGACTGCGAGTGGTGCATAGTGTACACTACTGTCAAATTAATTTTAATCACCTAGAAACTCAGTTAATATAAATGTAATGTAAACGGTTTCTGACTGTCACCAATTGCAGTAGTCAAAACACTGACTGACTATTACTAAATATGTAACATTACGAGGTAGAAAATGTCGTAATATTTGCTTCGAGTTGTCCTCCAAACCAACATAATGTAGTTTTCCTGTTGTTTTAATAATGGTCTTATACTGTTGATAAGTACTATGTTACTACTTAAAGGCAAAACATTCATCTTAACCTAGCAATATAGCAATTTTGCATTTTGGTCACTCGGAAACAACTTTGAAAGTCAATACAAACATTTTTTAGCGCGTCTGCTTATAACGTTAAATCGGATTCCGTTAGATACGTCCGAATAAACCGTAATTCCAGTTTCTCATGTTCACTCGGAGAGAGCGGCGCTAGCTACATCAGTTTCGCTACTTAGACATCATCAGTGATGTGGTCAGTTTATTCCACAAACAATGCTAGAAAATTACTGACCGAAACTCGTGACCAATTTGCGATGTTTCTCCTTTAACCTTTAACTCTTGAATATCTTGCTTCTAAGCACGAGTCAATTCGGTTAGAACTTGTGGAGGTATATTATGAAACCGTTATTAAATGTTTTTAAAGTAATGAAACATAAAACTGAGTGACTTGAGGAACTCGCATTAGGCTGCTGAAACATTAGGATGCTCTTAATGCACTATAATTAGCTGTTATTAGGATTCCTGGTGAGCTGAGGCCACGTAGAAACTAGGATCTAAAGAAAATGAATGAAAAAAAAGAGTGTAGCAAAGACTGTAAATATATTTAAAAACCTGTCGCTAGTTCAAAGATTATGTGGTTTATCCAGTAACAGAGATTTGTTTAAATTATTATCTGACCAGCTAAATCAGACCCGAGACTAGCCACCAGGTTAAAAACATTCACCAGGAATATATTTTTTAAAATAACATAATAATAGAGACTTTTGTGATTATTGTCCTTGCGTCAAGTCTGTGATGCTACTCAAACATGGTATCGTGAATCGCTACTACGAAACAAAACATCTTATTTATGGCCCCGAACTAAGTCGGTAATGATTTAAAATGAAATGACACAAATGAGTAATGGTTAAGGATGAAAAGTTTACTGTTGTCAAGCAAGGAACTTTACGTACATTATGTGGACCTTTACAGATGCATTTGAAGACCCTAAGCCGTCGAATTGAGACGCACCCGTGGAATAATGACGCGATCAGCGGCAGTCAAGGGAGCGCGCAGCGCGTGCTCGTCACGGCGGCAGGTTTTCAATACAACGATAACGAAAGGAAACTTAACACCTCCATTGACTGCCTCTATTTTCACACACACTCGAATCAGGGTTTTCAGTTGACTCGTTTTAGCCAGAACTAGTGATAACTATATGTCGACATGGTCGTTTCGTTCGTTTTACGTTAAGCTTGCTTTAATCGTACAAGACGAGGTGTGAGTACGTTTATAAAACGGCAGCGTACCTTTAAACGAGCAATTCATCAATCAGAGGCGTTCTGTTCCGTTTGATCTTTCCAGCGCGAGATTAGCCTTGCTTCAGCAGCGAGGAATCTCAACGCTTTTGTCTAGTCACGACGGGCTATCATATGGGCCGCGTCCCAAACCGCCATACTCAATGCTGTGTCAAAATTAAACCGGCATTGGCAACACATAAAGACATTTTTTTTTTATTCGAGTGTAGAGTTGTAGAAAGTGAATTGATGTAATGCCTCATGGTGTTTGCGTACTCGTTAATGTGGTATTTATTTGAATGCCATATAAGACGTCACTGTGCGGTTTGGAACGCACCCATGCGGTAAGGTTTACATACTGTAAGGTGCTATAGGAGGATAGTCTAGAGCTCTGATTCTCCAAATGGGCTCCGGGAACCCCCTGGTGTCAATGAGGCATAGTTAGAGCTTCCATGAGTTTAGTTACAGTGGTGGAAAGTTATCAAAGTTATTATATTTAGGAGTCCAAGCACCAAAGTCAAATCAGACCTGTGTTCTATCAGTGGAAACGTCAAGAATAAGCCCTGTCCAGGTGGGATAACATTTACATGAGGTCCTGGGGTAATTTCCTCATTAGTCGCTCCTCTGGGATTTTATTTACATCCAGAGCTGCCATGGCAGCGTTTTTGTTGTCCCTCGTCCAAGGATATTCTATGCAGAAATAAAGATGTTTGCCTGCTTCTTGCCGTATTTAGTCTCATAGCATCTGTATCAGTGCCCCTCCCCCAGACTTGAGGCTCAGACTCCTCTTGAGTCGCGAAATGAAAAACGGATACTTCTCGTATTCTTTGTGATTTCCGTTTTATTGCATTTTCAAATCGTTGCTGGGATCTCCATTTGGCCCATACTGAAGTAATAGCAGGCGTTTTTTTTCTCTCTCTCTCGCTGTACTCCAGTTCCTCAACTGCTTGGATGAAATGTTGGGAATGGAGCCTGATCGCATGACGTAAAACGTAAACATCCGTTTTTGTCGAAAATACAAGACGCTAGGGCAATGGGGTCCAATCTTATCCGGAAAGGGCCGGTGTGGATGCAGGTTTTCATTCCAACCAATCAGGAGCCACACCTGATTCCACCGGTTTAAGCAGTTGATCTTTTCTTTCAAAAGACTTAGGTGTGGCTCCTGCTTGGTTGGAATGAAAACCTGCACCCACACTGGCCCTTTCCGGATAAGATTGGACACCCGTGCGCTAGGGCTTTTGGTCAGTATTGAGATCACGATTATTAAACACGATTACTTGTTGACTTTGGAAACATCATGGTGGCTGTGGTGCAATTGGAAGAGCGGGTTGTCCACTAATCATAGGGTTGGCGGTTTGATTCCTGTCGCGGGTGACTCCTACATACCGAAGTGTCCTTGGGCAAGACACTGAACCCCAAGTTGCTCCCGATGGCAAGTTAGCACCTTGCATGGCAGCTCTGCTACTGTTTGTTTGAATGGGTGAATGAGACACAGTGTAAAGTGCTTTGAATAAAAGCGTTATATAAGTGCACCATTTATTGAACTTTAAAAGAAAAACTTTTAATCGTATTTTTAACAGTGGATTGAAAAAAATATATATATATATATACATACTTAAATAATGTAAAAAATAAAAATAAATTAGATCACTATGTCTGTATGTGTACTTACCTTACTTAGTCGAGCTATGGATAGCTGCTTCCATTAGTTTTTTATGCTTTTGCATGAAATTTCTTCGTTTTCCACACATATAAATTCTCGCTCATTCAAGCCAAACGAAAGTGGCTCGACATGATGTACTCCATCATGGGGTATGTCAAGGAGGAGCCTTCCAACCAGGCTGGAACCATCTACCACCCTCCCTCCCCCAACCACTGTGAATCTCGTCTAGCCTGCGTGTCGACGGAGAATGTTGTTTAGAATCCCTGCTCGTCTGAGGATGCTGCTCAGTGTCCCTGTTCAGCTGAAGACGTTGCTCCGTTTCCTGGTGCAGCCAAGAGCTCCGCTTTTTTCCCTGCTCCATCTCGGGTGTCACTATGCCAGGCTCCACTTCGGACATTGCTCCACCTTCCTACTCCACTGAGGATCTCGCTGTGCCTTCCTGCTCGGCTGAGGATGCCGCTCTGCTGTCCTGCTCGGTTGAGGACTTTGCTCGACTGTCCTGCTCGAATGAGGAAATTGCTCTACAGGCCTGCTCCGCTGAGGACGTTGCTCTGCTGGCCTGCTCCGCTGAGGATGTCGCTCTGCCTCTATGCTCCACTGAAGACGTTGCTCCTTTTCTTTGCTTTGTGCTGTATGTCGCTCCCCCTTCCTGCTTCACGGAGAGCATTGTTCCCCCCTCATGCTTCACGGGGAGCATTGCTCCCCCCTCTGGCCTCATGGAGAATCTCACTCCCTCCTCTGGCCTTGCGGAGAACTTCACTCCCCCCTCGGACTTCACAGAGAGCGTCGCTCCCCTCTCTACCTTCATGGGAAATGTTGCTTCCCCCTCAGGCTCCGCCTTGAACTTTGTTCCTCCCACTGGCTGTGCAGTAGTCAGGCTGGGGATATCATGTCATCTCTCTGCAGTGCAGAAGAGACTGTCCCACACCTGAACCTCAGAGAGCATACCAAGTTCGAGTCTGAGGTCAACGAGACAGCCTCTCAAGTCAATTTCCTGCTAGAGGTCAACGGGGTGACCTCCTACGCCCAGTTACAGTGTGAGGTCAAAGAGACGGCCTCCCAAACCCTGTTTCTATCTGAGGTCAACATCACGAACAACAACGTTATGCTGAGACCCGAGTCCGCTTACATGGCCAACCAAGCTGATGACCCAGCTTCCCACCCCTGGGTGCTGTCTGTCGACCCTGGTGAGCCTGCCCCAACCTCATTCCTGCCCCTTGGCTCCTTGAGGAGCCTGCTATCTGTTGGATAATGCCTGCCTCAGGACCTGAGGGGCTGTGATGACATTTTGCCCAGAGGGCCTGAGGGCCAGGGCATGGGAGAGAGTGTTTTCTGGCGCTCCGGGAGTAGAACCTTTGGGGTGGGGTGGGGGGTACTACAGCTCCCAGCAGCCACTGCACTACATCACGGTCACATGACCACCTGCACCTGAATCACATTCTAGTTAACACTATGTGTGTGTGTTTGTGTATAATGTATATATGCCACTGTTTGCACTGCACCTTTCTCTTGCTTTAGTTGTCTCACTTTGCTGTTGTTTCTGTTCTGGTCCTTACCTGAGTGTGTTTTTGGCAGGTGTTTATAGCTTCTTTTGTGTTTGTTTCGATTATTATTATACCTTTATCTGCACTTGCATCCGCCTCCACCTGGAAATCGTAACAGTATGTTTGTGATATGGTTACCAAGCTAGCTAAAAATAAAGCAGCCACAAGCAAGCTACACCTATTGACTGCTTTCTACCCTAATACATTTGTCATTTATCGTGTATCTCACGAACAAAGAATCCTTTTACAATGTCTGTTATAAAACAAGCTGAAAACCAAAATGTACAATTTATGTGAATGTCATAAAATTCCAGTTAGCACCAAATTTATAATATTAAAGTATTCTGACTTGATCTTTTTTTATATAGCATTTTTTAGCATTTAAAGGTTTTAAGCAAGAAAACCACTAAGCCAACCAACCCCAAAAAAGCTTGAAAAATATCCACACCTCAGATTTGCACTCTGCAGACCACCATGGGGCAGCACTGAGTCACAGCCTGACAAGGAAAAAAGGTTGACAGTGTGAGCTAAGTGAATTGATAAATATGAACCAAACCGCAATTCTGGATTGGCAGTTTATGATAAGAAAATGGGTTTTGTTTTGTTTTCCAGGATGTTAGTACATGAAGGTAGTGTAGATGAAGGTTTGGAACATATCCATGAAGAGGGTGGAATATGTGACGCACCTCCCTGGAGGATAAAGGCTGTGTCCTAGTGTGCTTAATTAAATTCCTGAATACAGTACAGCCTATTCATTCAGTAAGAATTTAAAGCAGCAATCCCATAGGGTTCCTCATTTAAAGGAAAGGGAGATTTTGAAACATGTTCTTAACTGTAACTGTAACGGTAACTATTGCTACCTAGTTTCTAACTAGTCCCATTTCTGGGACTTTTAAATCACTTTCTACATACAGTCACGTTAAAATAAATGTTTTGAAGGGGTTGATTGCTAATGTAACTGTGGCTAGAAGAGAAACAGTTACAAAATTGCCACTTTTCTCCACTATATTGCTAATTATTTTGTAAATGTTAATCGATTCTTCATCACAAAACTAAATTAATAAAAAAAAGGTCCATGTATAGATACAATAACATGTCCTGCAGTACTTTATTCATCTTATACCACAGAATTGCATCAATGATTACAATTTTTAAATGTATTAATATTAATGAACAACAGTTACCGATCAACCAGAATCGAGAATTTAGTAGCAGTATAACATGTTTATACATTCATTTCTATGTCCATGTTTTAATTTTTTTCACAGAATCATCATTTACCTTTAATAAGTGTTAAAGAAAAGCAGAATCCTCACACAATTAGGAGGAATTTGAGATGGAGCCCATGAAAGTTAACACTGGATGCTGTGATTCCCCCCAGCCCACACACACACACACACACACATTATTAGAGGAAACAGCAAATCATTTCCAGATGTTTTCCATTCTCCCACAATTCTAACAGAGAAATTATGCTTTATTATTTTCACACACCCGCATTACTCTAGAGACAGCTGAACCACCATGATTACGCCTCATTGCCTCCTATATCCCACATGTCCAGACAAATATTTAAGGAGTGTTAGGGGAAAAAATGTAGAACTCTTGATTTTGGTTAAAAAAAAGAATAACATTTATTTATCCATCTATTTATCCAATTACAGAGATAATGACTACGTTTACATGGACAGCAATAATCTAATTATTGACTTTAATCTAAGTAAGGTAATAATGTGATTAAGGTGTTTACATGTGTCGCTTTTAGAATACCCCGGTCATGTTCCCATTTTACATGTTATAGATCATAATTAGATTAAGAGCCTCGTCATTACGTCACCGCGCCACGCCGTCTGACGTCACTCCAAAATTTCACGTATCAACATACAGTTCGGTCGTTATGGGACCGTATACAGTTTTGAGTGTTTTTGTTTAATTTTTTTTTACGAACGCTTTAAGTGCAGTTAATTATTTGTCTTGCTGTACGTGCTAATAGACGACTGCTTGAAGCAGTGGGGTGCATCTCAAATCGCATACTTACCTACTGTATAGTAGCAGAGATACATGTATTTTTCCCCACTACAGGACTATAGTAGGAAAGTATGCAGTTTTGGAACTCTCTTGTTCGCCGTAAAACGTAAAACTCCCGTGTGTGATCGTGTCATGTCGCAAAATGCGGTGAAAACTCTCACACGACGCACATAATGTGATTAAGGTGTTTACATGTCTGTAATGCACGTCCATAATACGATTAAAACAGGAGTACTCCACCTGTCTTAATTCGATTAGAGCTTACTTAGATTATGACCTTAATTAGATTAATGTTGGTGTTTACATGGTAGTTTCTTAATCAAAGTATGGTCTTAATTAGATTAAGAGTGGATTATTGTTGTCCATGTAAACGCAGTCAATGTCTATCCATTCAGATATCTAGCATTAAATACAGTATATTATACTAGTTGAACTACATACATTGATCGGGTCAATAAGCGTGCCTGATGTTGACTCATGCAATACAGAGTAAGTGTGACTATTATGTACACCCCCAGTTCCACATAATAGGCAATAGTTTGGACTTCTCATAATTTTCCAGCATGTAGTATCTCCTTAGCTACAATCAACACTGCAGAGTAAGGGCATTCTTATTCTGTGATGTGGATGTGACTGAAAATTATTTTTCATTTTGTTAAACGACTCATTCAAATTCTAAACCACATTTTTTTTGTCATTTAGACTCTGCAACATGGGGAAATCAGGATTCCTTTTCCCCACAGAGAAGAAGTGGTTTCTTTATGACGGTCATTTGAGGTTTTACCATTTGCGTCCTTGAATGTGCTTATACTCTTCATTTCTCCTGAAATCAAAGGAACACAAGCACATTCTCAGGTGTCAGCACTTTGCAACAGTCATGGTGATTTGCAACATTTCCCAGAACAGGAAAGACTTCAGGACAGAGAATTTAAGCTTACTGGTTTCTCTGTAAAACTCAAAAGCTGTGTTTTGTGTTTTGTTAAAAGCTTTGAGAGAAGGAGATGGTGAGGGAATGACTGTTTATTGTGGCTAAAACATAAGTGATAACATGTCTTGCAAACGTTGATCAGCATTAAACTATAAATCATTAATATGCTTGACATGTTGATCATGTCACTTATTTCTAATCAAATAAAAAAGATGGGTCTTTTGTCATGCATAGTGCCCATTAAAAAACAAAAATCCTTTCTATAGTATAACTTGTCAATGATTATACAGTTTTCTTTGTTAAATAACAATTGAAAATACTTTTTTTGTAAGGTTTAAATCCATAAAAAGTTGTGTAGAAACACCTTGTTGAAAAAAAATAGTAAAAACCATCACAGAAACTCTAATGGTTTCCAGTACAAATGCCATTACAAACCATCAGCTAATCTTTTTTAATTATTTCCATTACCAGTCCTTAATGGTATCCACTAGACATAACATGCCACCAATAGAAAGCAAAAAATTACCAGAAGAGACCCACAGGAACCATTACAGGTTCCATTATAAACAATACAATTCCCATTATAACCATTATAAATTCTAGTTTTTTGGGGTTGTCATATAACAGCAAAGCAGTGACTCCATTTCCCAGGATACACCACCAACTACAAACATGGCCAAAGAGGACATACAGTGGTGTGAAAAAGTGTTTGCCCCCTTTCCTCATTTCCTGTTCCTTTGCATGTTTGTCACACTTAAGTGTTTCGAACATCAAACCAATTTAAACAATAGTCAAGGACAACACAAGTAAACACAAAATGCAATTTGTAAATGAAGGTGTTTATTATTAAAGGTGAAAAAAAATCCAAACCATCATGGCCCGTGTGAAAAAGTGATTGCCCCTCTAACCTAATAACTGGTTGGGCCACCCTTAGCAGCAACACCGCAACCAAGCGTTGCGTTGCGATAACGTGCAATGAGGCTTTTACAGCGTCCTGGAGGAATTTTGGCCCACTCATCTTTGCAGAATTGTCCTAATTCAGTTACATTAGAGGGTTTTCGAGCATGAACGGCCTTTTTTAAGGTCATACCACAACATCTCAATAGGATTCAGGTCAGGACTTTGGCTAGGCCACTCCAAAGTCTTCATTTGGTTTTTCTTCAGCATATCGGGTGGTGGACTTGCTGGTGTGTTTAGGATCATTGTCCTGCTGCAGAACCCAAGTTCGTTTCAGCTTGAGTACACGAACAGATGGTCGGACATTCTCCTTCAGGATCTCTTGGTAGACAGCAGAATTCATAGTTTCCTTTTATCACGGCAAGTCTTCCAGGTCCTGAAGCAGCAAAACAGCCCCAGACCATCACACTACCACCACCATATTTTACTGTTGGTATAATGTTCTTTTATGAAATGCAGTGTTCCTTCTAGCCAGATATACTTGGACACACACCTTCCAAAGAGTTCCACTTTTGTCTCATCGGTCCACAGAATGTTGTCCCAAAAGTCTTGGGGATCATCAAGATGTGTTGTGGAGAAATTGAAACGAGCTTTGATGTTCTTTTTGCTCAGCAGTGGTTTTCTCCTTGGAACTCTGCCATGCAGGCCATTTTTGCCCAGTCTTTTCCTGATGGTGGAGGCATGAACGCTGACCTTAACTGAGGCGTGTGAGGCCTGCAGTTCTTTGGACGTTGTTGTGGGGTCTTTTGTGACCTCTTGGATGAGTCGTCGCTGCGCTTTTGGGGTAATTTTGGGCAGCCGGCCACTCCTGGGAAGGTTCACCACTGTTCCATGTCTTCGCCATTTGTGGATAATGGCTCTCACTGTGGTTCGCTGGATTCCCAAAGCTTTGGAAATGGCTTTATAACCCTTTCCAGACTGATAGATCTCAATTACTTTCTTTCTCAATTGTTCCTGAATTTCTTTGGGTCTCGGCATGATGTGTAGCTTTTAAGGATCTTCTGGTGGACCTTACTGTGTCAAGCAGCTCCTATTTAAGTGATGCCTTGATTGTGAACAGGTGTGGCAATAATCAGGCCTGGGTGTGGCTAGAGAAATTGAACTCAGGTGTGGACAACCACAGTTATAGTATGTTTTAACAAGGGGGGCAATCACTTTTTCACACAGGGCCATGATGGTTTGGATTTTTTTTCACCTTTAATAATAAACACCTTCATTTACAAATTGCATTTTGTGTTTACTTGTGTTGTCCTTGACTATTGTTTAAATTTGTTTGATGTTCCGAAACACTTAAGTGTGACAAACATGCAAAGGAACAGGAAATGAGGAAGGGGGCAAACACTTTTTCACACCACTGTACACGTTCACCTTCTCCGGAGTTCTAATCACACTCACTCCACAGTATATAGAGACTGTAAGAACACAAAGTCGTTGCGAAGTATATGCTCAGTTGCTATTGTCTCTGTTGTTACCCAGCCTTTCTAAGTGTTGATATTTTGGTTTTTATTTTGTTTACTCCATTGACCTCGATTCTCTGCCTTGCCTGTTTTGACCTGTTTGCCTGATCGTATGATCTTTGCCTGTTTAACATTGTGGATTTTTGAATTACCCTTTGGACTTGTTTTTGTATTAAACTGCATAACCTGCACTTGCTTCTGTCCACGCCTCCATTACATGACATAATCTGTCACGATTTGGAGACGGATGGAAGTGCAGATAATAAGTTTAATAAAGACCATAACAAAAACATAAAAGACAATAAGCCCTTGTGGCAAAACACCATGGCAAAGACCAAACATACACCAAAGACCTAAACACAGCAACAAAAACAATGGCAAAGAAAGACAAACGTAAGACCAGGAGTGCAGTGCAAACTGTGGCAATATACACGTGTGCTTGTTAACAAGAATGTGAGTCAAGTGTAGGTGGTCTTGTGACTGTGATGTAGGAACGTGTAGTGGCTGCTGGGAACTGTTGTTCCTTCTCTGATACATGACAAGAATGAGCACATTAACATATACCTGTTATTTGCCTTGCAGCCAGAACTACTGTCAGAGCTGCTGTTATAGAAAATCAATTCCCACACCTTCTGGCCAGTCAGAATCGAGAATTTAAAAGCACTATGATATAAAAATGTGTTTGTTCCCTTATTCACTATTTCCTTTAGGAAACACATATTGAGTCAATTTTAGCGGGCATGTTTGTAATACTCATCATATCAGTAATATAACCAATACTTTTGGGACTAGTGGAATCTGACTGTGGGTAGATGCGTGACGAAACAGTTCAACAGTTCAAATTTTTTGTCACATCTTCCATGATAGGTTTGCATTACGTCCTCAGTTGTGGGCTGCACTTTATAAATAGATTTTCTGTTTAACCCATTTTTAAGCAAGTACTTATCATCAGTTAGGGTGCTTGAGCATGGAAATCCAGGACTACTACAAATCCAAGATCTTGGAATCGATTCCAAGGCTTCTGATGGTTTATAAATCATTTCTGAAATGTCACGATCCATTAAAACAAAGAAAAAAGAAAAAAAATTGTATCTAGTAAATTGCGTGTTATGAAGGGATTACAACACTTTGGGATGTCCTGTTATAGGAAAAACGATAGTTTTGTTTCGCATGGGACTGCATTACACCACCTTGATGTTGATTATTTGACTTCATACCACAGCACAGTTGAATGCTTGAATCTGGTTGTAACATGAGTGATTGGTTTATAGCAATGCACTTGTTCCAATACATTGTTTCTATGGTAACCACTTATACACAGAAACTTGCAAGGCGAACGCTCCGCTTAATCTAAGAATAATAATAAAGAAGTTTTTTAAATGTTAATACGTATAATCAATAATGTGGTGACATTTTCTTTTAGAAGAAATTTATTTAACATTCATGGAAGGAGTCTCGGTTGTAAGAGCTTTGTAACAATCACAGTGTTTTGCGCCGTTTATAACCACAGGAAAGTCTTCCGGACAGAGGAGTTCATGCTTTCCTGTTTCTCGATGACAAGCGGTGTTGTTTTAAGAGAGAGAGAGAGAGAGAGAGAGAGAGAGGGGAAGGCTGGTGAGGGAGTAAGAACAGGAACTACCTTGTCTCTCAGATGTTCCACAACATTAAATCTAACTATTTGACATTTTGTACATTAATAAATGAATAACATGTTAAATAATGCTTGGCGGGAGGTTGGCAGCAGAGGAAGTAACACGCAACTTGCCTGTTGTGCCACATCACCAATCCCATGAAGTGAATTATAACTCTTATACAACAGCAATTTGCCAAGGATTACAATTTTTTGTCAATTTTATATATACTTTTTTTTTAGTTTAATGGTGCATATAATGTTGTGTAATTCAAAAAAGGGGGTTTCTTTAGAAAGGATTATAAACTAAAGTTTGTGACTGTGACAAAGCACTGAAACTGGAGACTCCTTCCATAAATGTTGAATATACTTCTCCTTACAGAAAACTTCACCATGTCAATTATTATACATTCTAACACATATGTAAAAACACATTGAATATCAGCCCTAGATTATGTGGAGCATCTTCCTGTGAATTCGTGGTTACTATAGAAACAACACACAATAGAGAAAGAGAATTCATATAAACATGTGATTTGTCTTGCAACCAGAACTACTGTCAGAGCTGCTGTTATAGGAAATTTATCAACACATTCTGACCAATCAGATTTGAGAATTCAACAGAACAAAGGCATAAACAGTGTTTAATTTATGCAAATCTATCCTTCGCCTGAGCGTTATCCGGTGATGTGCCCCAAATTCTTTTCCAGTTAATCATGAGTCGGGTAATACTTTTCTAAAATAGTCAACCAAATAGCATTGTGGGATTGTGGGATTATGTGCATACTTGGTTGATGATTATGGCCTTTATGAATTCTTCAATTCTTAAAAAGCAGTCCTGGAAGTTCAACCTCAATAGCATCTAATGAGAACCCCCCCCCCCTTTTTTTTTTACAAGCTACTGTATAACGAACTCTGAATACCTGATTTACATTTACATTTACATTTATTCACTTAGCAGATGCTTTTATCCAAAGCGACTTACAAATAAACAAAGCGATATATATATATATGATTTGATCCTGATCAAATAAAATTCATATAGGTATAGATGACTTATAAGCTGTATTATATGATCAAATGTTATCCAGTATGTACTTTTACTTTAATTAATGTCTTAAAGCCATTAGGTCAAGATAGACAAGATTTCTCATCAGCTCTTAAAACGGGATCTTGGCATGTGAGTAAGACATTGAAAAAGTCAGGAGGAAGGCAATTTCTGGCCCTGTGACATCTTCTAATCCTAGTCAGAGAGAGAAAGAGAGAGAGAGAGAGAGAAAGAGAGACAAGTGACAGAAATCAGACATTATGCAACAGGAAGCAAAGAGGCACACCAGGCATCTTTTATGTGCATGTGTCTCAGATAGAGCAGACATGAGAATGCGGGTAGTCTGATGCCTGTTCTAACATGAAGGTCAGCCCACATGCTGCCTCAGCCCGTGGATACAAATGTTTTTTATTATCCCAGTTAACCATAACACACAATAACTACAGCATTCCTGCTATAGCTATATCATCAGTACATGACAATAAAACCATGGATCTCAAAGCAAAGTCTGTGAAAATCTCAAAGTCTGTGATGTTCTAATTTCAATACAGTGGTGGAAACCCCCATTATCTAATGGGTTCCCAGGATTCTAACTATTAGGCTCCAATTAACCAAAATATTATTGAACACATTTGAATAAATGTTTGTTACTTCGTAAAATAAATCTATACTGGGGTGATTTTTTTATTATTATCATTGTTTAAAAGGATCCCTCACTGTAAAATGTTTGAGAACCCCACAAAACATATGCAAAAATAAAAATGAATAAATAATTAATCAAAAATAAAAATATACAGACAATCGAAATTATTCAACCCACATTGTAAATCAGGTTTATTGTCAAAATTGACAGACTTTCAACTGTCTGCAATGAACAAATCAAACAAAAGCCACTTAAATTGTTCAACACAACAAATGCTTGTGATTTCCCCAAATTCAACTGAAAATGCAACTTATAATGACTTCTCCAGTTTCAAAATCATTTAACCCCCTGAATAGAATCCCTCATAACAGCACAAATATTCAAAGCAGGTGTCTCAAGCACACCTGATGCAACTAATCAAGGGCTTCATTAGCAATAATTTTGATTGCAACTATACCATTTACCATCTACATATTGACTCTGTGTCTGTATACATATTTCATATTTGTAATTTATTAAGCATAGTGATCTAGATCTACTGTATGCTAGAGGATAATTACCATTAGCTATGTAACTATAAAAATCGTAACACATCTTTCTTTAATGAATAAAAAACTTAATCTTTGGGAAATTACTGGAATAAAAGTTAAACAGGAATAAAAAAAAGTACTCTTATTGGAAAATAATTAACTTTGACCCGGTAGCATAAACTCTGCTTTGTGTTGGACTGCATCACGTCGGCCCATCACGGATTGTTTTCCGATAACAGCACGCTTCCCACAAGTGGACAATTCCTTACTTAGTGCTCTGTGTAATAGATATTTGAGATAATTAAACCAGTCTAGGTTGGGCTGCATAGAGTAATCAGCTCGAGATTCAATGGATTGATCTTTAAATATTAAATGAGGAAGTCAGGAATAACAACACAGCAAGGTTGTGGTATATCAGACAAATAAATAAATAAATAAATAAATTATATATATATATATATATATATATATATATATATATATATATATATATATATATATATATATGTGTGTGTGTGTGTGTGTGTGTGTGTGTGTGCGCACAATTAACCCAAATTAACCCAAACAGGCGTATCTTCAGGGTGCTAACTACCTAAGCAAAGAAACAGAGACAAAAGGAACCCTCTCCCAAAAGAAATGGCAGCCACATCCCTACTGCCAGTGAACCAAGTGAACATATATACAGAAGTGAAGAGAATGCACAATAACAATATAGGGACAACCAAACTCAAATTCAGAAAACCAGGTAAAAGTCAAAACCAGACCAGCAGTCAGAATACAGAATTTGATAGACACAAGGGCAAGCACACAAACCAAATAACATAAAACCACCTCCAACGTCCCACACATTCTCACTCCGTCTTCCTCTTTAAAAAATGTCCACCAATCAGTGAGGTCATCCTGGACGTGGGAGCTAGGCAGGCTACTGTAGGCTGGAAAGTCTGGGAGGGAGTTCAGACCTGCACACAAAATGTCACAGCACACAAAAACTTCCTGTCCCAAGATAGCGGGTTGTAACAGGGAAAACATATTTGGAAAGTTTAAACATCCCGTATCAGTATAATTAGTTGAATAATTTGCAGGTTTCTCTCAGACTAAGGATGAGGAAGGTAAGAGAAAAATCAGCAGTCACTGGAAAAGAGTTGCAGGACGGCCTGAAAGCAGCAGGAACAACAGTTACACAGAGAACAATAAGAAATGAAGTGCACAGCAATCATCTCCATTCTTTGCACCTCATGCAAAATTCCAAAAATATAATTATTTGGCAATAGTTCAGCTTGTCATATTTGGAAATGGTTGTATGTATGATCTCAATAATACCACACCCACAGATATGTATGGAGGTGGAAACATCATGATATTGGGCTGCTTCTCTGTAACGATACTGGGACATTACACTTTTTTTTGTGGTAATGAAAGTGTTGCTTTTGTAAAAGACTATGGGTGCATCTCAATCAGCTTCCTAGTTCAGTAGTCAGAGCCATTTTAAGGGCTGTCTCAATTGTAAAAAAATCCTTCCAGTGCACTGGAACATTCGCTCCCAAAAAGAATCCCACAATGCAAAACCCTGGGACCTAAAAAAAATGGTGGACAAACTCTCAGCCAACTTCGTCTACAAATGTAAGTAACTTGTTATTGTTTTGAATGATTACTTATGATGACTACTGATTTTTTCCCTTATTTGACGTTCTATATTCGGTTTGCTTGAGTCTAATGACTTAAGTGTTTAATGGTTTTTAAAATTCCACTGGCTAGCCTACAATCCTGCTTGAAGTACCATGACTGAAATGGGTGTGAATAAGCTAGCAAATTTATATGACATATAAAGACAGAAAGATATCAGTCCTGCCTGTTGTTGATAAATGCCATTGGTGACATTTTACAACACGAGTATGTATGTCAATGGAAATTAAGTCATCAGTGTCCCAATGTGTAGTGAGCCAGTGTCCTTACCAGTGCCCGAACTCATGGACACAACATAGGGGGCTGTGGAGCTGATTAAGATGCATTTTAGACTGTTCTAATCAATTTCATTGATTTTTTTCAGTTATAACACAAAATACAGTTTAAACAGCCATACAGTGTTTTTCTCTGAACTGATTCCATCAGTTGTCATCAAGCCACCATCACCCATATAAGCTGTAGAAATATCAGGGACTGAAAGAGGAAATCAAGAAAATGCGGAAGAATAATGTGGGCACACACATTTAATCTATCTCTTACACACCATGTCAAATCTCAGAGCATATAATAAGTACAGTAACAATTAAAGAGGAACAAAGAATTAACTTTGTGAATGGTTTTATGTTTATAATTATTTAACATTATCACTGAAGCAATATTACTTGTGAGTTCAGCTTATGCTGAGGGCAGCTACAGTGCAAAAGTCAATCATACTTTACGCAAATCACAAAAGAAACAAAACCTGATTCATACACACAATATACAAACGTGAAATCGCATTTCAAGCATTTTATAGCTTTAGGCTCTTTACAGTGGCCTTATACAAATACAGTAGATACTAGTATGGAGGAACAATGTGTCTGAAGCCTTGGATGAATTTGCGTGTGCATAAGCTTGCATTGATGTTCGTGTTCAGAACATACTGTGAAAATAAAATAGATCAAGATCTGCCATGTCAGTGGTATCGCTTTCTAATAAACATGGCTATGGAAATGAGACTTCTAGAAAAGTGTGTGAGAGAGATGGCACGAATATATAAAGAGGACAAAGCCTAGCATAACTCTCTCACTGCCATATACAAACCCAATCAAATATCCAGCTAACCGTTTCTTCTAATAGATTAATTCCATGCTATCTCACCAGAAATGTTTACAAAAGCAAAGCTTTGTTGGACTGTTGATATAAAAGCCAACAAAAAGTGAAGAAAGCTTAATTTGTACAAGAAATCTGACACCCCTCCAATATAAAACCAGCTATAGTTTATGAAATATCAATATCTGACCAGCAGTATTTAGAAATAAATTTGAAGACATTGATAAAACAAACTTTTGAACTTTTCCTACACATGTAAATAGCCAACACCTTGAAAATGTCAGAAATGTATTGTGAGGTGGGGGTGGGGGGGACCTGTTCCAATATATTTGAATTTATTATTTTTTTAAAGAGACACACGCTATATATGTATATATTATATTACATACACATTATACACACACACACAAATATATATATATATATATAAATAAACATAATATATTTTTGTACCATGTTTTGTGATCTCATAAGTATAAAATTGTGATTCCAGGTGAAATGAGTACAAAAACTATGAATGGAAATGAGTTTGGTCTTTTCACTCTTTCTTCATTATACTGTTCTGACTTTTTGTTTTTTTTAGTTACACTGAGATCGATTTTTGAAAATTCCGACAAGCACCAACCAAGTTGACAGATACTGTATACTTCATAGCAAATTAGCGAGATAGCATTCTTGCTTTTAGCAATTATTAACCTTTCTTCCTAATCTTTAAGGGAATTTTTTTTTTCAGTTCAGGGCAATATAATTTGAGATTTGAAAAAATATTTAAAAATTAAACTTTTTTTTTTTTTTTTAACTTTGGCACACTGGTCTCTTGCATTGTCAACATGCAGACTTAATCAAGTCAAGTCAAGTCATGTGGGTTTTTATTGTCATTCCTCTATATAGCGTGTGTACTGTACATTGGAACAAAATTATGTTTTTTCAGGACCATGGTGCAACACAGAACAGTACACAAGACTACATAAAGTGCAAATACACAAGAGTGTGAGACGAGTGCAAAACAATAAATACGCAGAACAAAACTGGAAATTAGACAAGAATGACATACATGCGAGACGCATTCTGGATGCTGATGGTGAAATTTTGATGAGGGTGTATGTTTTGTCTTTCAGTTATCACGGTATTACATCAACTTGGCTTGACTGCATGATGCATGACTCAAGATGATGTGTAGGAACCTTAGCTGAACCACGAGGAACTACACGTAAATCACAATCTGCCAACATGTCCCAAAAATAAAATAAAATCTGCTTCATGAATGACCTGAACATGATCATAGAATGCCTTTAAGCTGCAGTGCTGTTGAATTTGCAATTGTGATTTGTCAGAAGAGCATCATTGACATAATTCCAGCTCTAATTCAAATCAGTTTTTTTTATTATTATTAATGTACTAGTTCTAATAATTGTTTTTATAGTAACAGCTCACAGGAACACTCCATATAATCTGAGCCTGATAATAAACTGATTTTAAAATCAGTTAAAATTGTTAACAAAAAAAAAAACAATATCAATGTTGATAATCTTCGATATGGTGAATCTGTAAGGACGCATTTATTTACACTTTATGGAAAGAAGCTCCAGTGTTACCACTTTGTAACCACTTTGTTCTGGAAGAACTTTGACTTTGGAAAGTTTTCAGGACAGAAGACTTTGTGATTACTCTTTTCTCTGTAACATGCCTAAGCTGTGTCTATTTATTTTCATAGAACAGCACATGCACAAGTACTTTATATATTATGTTATTGATTCCTAAGGCAGCTGGACAGGTTAGTAAAAAATATAACTGCTTACACAACAAAAGAAAACCTGCCTCACAGCAGCAAGTGCTCTTGTAATAATGTCTATGTTTATTTGATTTGTCAAGCTAACCATGCTGACAAAATAATGAGAACTCGAGTTTTAACTCGTGTGCCAGTAGATTAATATTTCCAACCTTTTATCTTCACAGTGAAGCAGACAAAACAGTGCGTCAGTGATGCGTCAGACTCACAGGTGTACCTGTGTGTACAGACTTTATACATGGACGTGAACCAAAGGAATGCCGCTAATAGTGGTCAGTTGAAACACTCCTAAACACACACACACACACACACACACACACACACACACACACAGAGAGTCTAAAAAACATTTTAAAAAAACAGAATGAGTAATTGTGTGATTTCTGGATGACTTCTGTAACAACTCACACACACATGGTTTCTGATGTGTTCGAACATGTCTCGCTCACTGAAGGAAATTCATTCAGCAGTGCTCAAAGCATTTGGCCCGCCAACCAATGCCAAAAAAGGGAGCAGGCAGGGAGAAGGAGTCATGGATGAGGAGGAGGAGAACGGGGGTGTTGAGAGGGAGGGGAAACTTCTCTGTGGGAACAAAAGAGGATGCCGTGAAACAAGTTCTCTTCAGAGAGGAATCAACAGCAAAGGAGTGCAAGACATTTGAGGGAAAAGAGGGAACTCAACACGAAGAGAGTAGAAGAACTTTCTAGAGGTACAAACATCTTCATTTCTATATAGTGGAGCTTTATATTCTTGAACTTTCCACTCATAATACACTTTTTTAAATTCCAGTTATCTTTAAGATGATATTATTTATACAGTTACTCAATATGAGTTGAATTAATTTATTTATTTGTTTATATATTTATTTATTTATTTATTTATCATTTCAAGTAACCAGTTAAACATGTTAACATTTAAAAAATAAATAAATAAATAAAAAAGTAACTATATATTGCGTTATATAATGCCATTGGAGTCCATTGGAGAGCCACTGACTTACGGTACATGTATGACAATAACTTGAAAAATTTGAAATGGAAAGAGCCCTATAATCAAACCCTGTGGTGCTTGTGTAATATTGTGGTAGCATTTACTATCTCCCAATTTGAAAATATCAGTCTTTGAGAATGTATCATTTTGGGTTGGACAGGTAGCATAGTGGGGATTCCATATCGTTCCTATTCTAGTTCTTATAATATAGGATGCACATACCACCTACAGTTTTATGGACATGTTCTTAAATAAATTGGAACTCCACTTTGTGTTGCTTGTATCACACAACCCAGCCAGTTATAATTTTCCTATGACAGCACGCCCCATTGTATTTTGGTCTTTACTTACTGGGTGAGTAATCCTACAAGTGATGTTATTTACAAAGAAATTACACCATCGCCTTGCTACTGTGGAACTAGATCTGTTAGATGTCTCTTAGTGACACTTCTGTTCACATGTAACCAAGTTCCAAAATCTCAAACTCCGCACCTTGAGTTGTTCTAGAAGTGCTAACATGTAGTGCTCCAAGAAAAGTGTATAATTGCATAATTCCTAAAGATAATGGTAGAGCAGTCCAACATTGAGTTACCACAAGAGATGATCAGGTATACTTTTCAGGTTCTACCAGTTTATCTAAAATGGCATCTAAACAAGATTGAACAGGATGAGAGTAAAATGTAAAAGACCTACAGTTCTTCCAAATAAACTTAATCCTGGTCTGAACCAGGCTCCTTCTTTGAACCAAAGAAAGTGAAATTGGTGAGCAAACAATGAAATGATGTGTATGAGTAAAATGAGAAATTCAAGATTAACAATATGAGAATTAGTGAGATTATTTCCTTTCAAATATGTGCTCTGGCACATGGGGGGAATGTTGAGAAATAAATATCAGAGCTTGTTTGAGATGAAGGGACCCAATACTAATGAATATTCAAACTTGCACCCCCTCAAAAAAACTAGCAGTCTCATACCCATGTGGTGTAGCCAGGTTCCCACGGAAACAGACCTCTGGGATGAAGTGTCTAGAGTAAGAATAGATCCGGGTGTTTTCTCTCTCTCTCTCTGTGTGTGTGTGTGTGTGTGTGTGTGTGTGTGTGTGTGTGTGTGTGTGTGTGTGTGTGTGTTATGTAAGCCCATGTATGGGAGCAGAGATGCGTTTCCCCAAATATACAGACAACAGCAGACGATAGATTACCATACCGGGTTAGGGATGGCTAAAACATCATGCTACTTTTGTTGAGGTTTGCCAACAGTAACTAAAGCACTAGAAATGTACAAAAAAGAAAAGGATTTAATCATTACAAGAAACAAGGACAAGTGGAAACAAGAGTCAGAAAGAAAGAAAAAAAAAAAGCTAACAGCCAACATCCAATCACTTCCATGTTTCTATGTGATTTTCATTTTTATGGAATGTGTACTTGCATTATTTATATAACAGCAATGTTAAATTCTTGACTAATTGGTAATAAGGTGATAATTTTCTAGAATTTATGAATTTATGATAGATATTCTGTCAGGAGATGTTTGTTTAGCATTATTTTAGGAGTCTCCATGGTTAGCACGCTGTACTCAGTTTTCAGGGCAGAGCACTTTGCGGTCTCTCAGCAACATGACATGACACAACATGACACCATTCTGGTACATACTCAGAAATGAAAGTAAAAACTGTACTTTTCATTGTTGCTGGGGTGTTAACAAAAGGGGTATATCTTTTGTATCTTTTGTATGTCTCTTTTATTATGAGGTACCTTTAATTCATTTTTAAAGGTACACTATATTCATGTTTCCAGATGAAAGATACTAAAAGGTACAGAAGATGTACCCTTGCTCCCAGTGTTAGTAGGATTGGCTGCAGAACTGCGACAATTCTGAGAAGGATAAAACAGTTAATGAAGATGAATGAATGGCCGAATTTCTGAGACTGTAGGCATTCTCATTGTGTTCTGATGCACTGTGATTCCCTGCATAATATGCAAAGACACTAACTACCTAGGGGGAGTGTTGTTAATTAGCCAGACTTCAGTACAGCAGGAGTTGAGTTCAAATGATCTAACTGACAGTTATCCATTAGGTTTCAACATAAACAGTGGAACATTTTGTTTGCAGCAATTGCAAATTTCATACAGTTTATTAATAATTTCATGGCTTATGAAGTGAGACTTGTGTTAATCTGAAATATAATGTACATACATATATTGCACAAATATGGTGAAATATGACATCATTAACCTTAGTATATAATTTTTTGCTGAGGTTTGCTAACAAAATGGAACAGGCATGGCGCTCCAATTTTTACAACTTCTACAATGTTGACTGATTCAAGTCCTGCATGAGCATGAGTGCAATATATTTTGAGACTTCCCTTTTCTTAAGCTAATTAGCAGGAATAGTAGACCAGTGTTTTATACTAGTACTAAGAAATCAACAGAAGGCGCATGAAGAAGACAAAAAATTTGAGGAAATTGACTGTTGCTAACTTCTGCATTTGTTTCTTTTTAACAGAATCAAGATGAAGAACTTTACACTCCTCCTGCTGGCCTTGTTGGTGGACTTCCTGCTAGCCGTTTCTGTGAGCCCGGTAGCATCTAAGCCTCCAGTCACAAAAACTCGCATCCGCTACATTGATGTACCTGACGACTACGATGAAGTAACCCCCATTTCAAAAGTCCCTGAACAGGCTGGGGCCACTACCACTCAGTTTACCCCTCAGAAGTGTGAATATGACCCTTGTGTGGTTCCCAAGGTTCCCTGTTCTGTGGTTGCCGCACAAACTAAGTGCTACTGTCCTGGAATTACTGGTCCGGATGAACTGCCTACAGCTCCAGAGATCAAAGAGATGAAACAGGGAGCATCTGGACTGGTGGAGGTCCATTGGTGTGCACCACAATCCACCGTCTCCTACTACAAAATAATCACAGAAGGTGACCACAAGCCACAAATTTTCAGCAATTTTTCCCGTACTGGATTGGTACAGGGAGTAAAGGTTGGGTCACGAGTTTGTGTGGTGGCAGGGAATAATGTCGGATTCAGCACTGAATCAGAAATATCTTGTGCTCTATTTGAGCCTCATAAGTCCAATCAGGCCTCTCAGATGTCATGGGTCATTGCTGGGGGCATCAGCCTTTTGGTGCTAGCCTTGGTGTTGGCTGTGGTGTTGCTGTGGAGATGGAGGAGGGGTAGAAAGAATGCAAGCGTGGATGGTGAGGGACTACGAAATCCATCCTACACCACAAATGAAACACTGTGACTGAAATTTAAAGGTACTCATTTAGTGGTGTAAGAGGACAGATGATTTGAGTGAGTAGAATCTGCGGAAGGCTCTTACAAGCATTAACAAACATATGCTTTTAAACAACACTTGCAAACAGTGGGGACAGTGGTGAAAGCTTGAGGACAATACAGACAAAATCACTACCAAGAACTGAACAAGACAGACTTCATACACCATGGACAAAACACTGGGATAGGACAGGGACAAATTTGAAGCCCTACCCAAGGAAAATCAGACTGCAAGTAAGAACATTAACCATGTGAGACTCTCATATAAGGATATTGTTGTTTTACCAACCTATGTCCTTGACTTGGAAGACATCAGTATCTATAGTTATCAGAAGCTAGTTAATATAAGTAGGGAGAATATTGAAAAAAGTTTGGGTTCTCAAGAGGATAGCTTAGACCAGGGGTCTTCAATCTTATCCCCAAAGCGGCCACACCCAATTCCACTTGCAAAATCAGTTCATCTTGGTTTCCAATCACCTAACAAGTCTGCCTCCTATTAGGTTGGAATGAAAGGCTGCAGCCACAATGGCCCTTTATGGATAAGATTGAACACCTCTGACTTAGACCTTGCATCTTCACTTCAAGATATCTCTCACACAGACACAACAGGGGTGGACAAATCAGTAACTTAGATGTCTTGGACAAGCAGATATTTTGTCCAGGCTATTTAATTTTTATTCACCAGCAAGTTTGGCCATATCATCTGTAATCATCTCAAGAGAGAAAAGAAAGACTTGAGCCACACTCAAATAATACTCTTTATGAGTGATGCGAGAACAGAACACCACAGCTGATAGCTGAAATGTTGGCCAGTGACTTGCAAACTTCTTTTCAAGGTCCCAATCGCAATGTGCTACGTTAAAAACATAAATTTCCATTAGTCTCTATTAATCCACTTAACTGTCTCTCCATATACATTTTTCAGTTAGGTTTCTAGATAACCAAACTGTGGGACTGGGCAACACACTGAAGTTTTAACCTACATAGTGGGCTAGCGAATTTCCCCCCCCCCCCTTTTCCAGTGAGTGGAAGGTCTCTGGTAGTTATGGATAAATTACACAGGCTGTGGAAGTACTCTTTCATCACCGTTCTAAGAGACTCCATTCATTGGGAATTGATGCACTGTAATCTGACAGTGAACGAAGCCCGAGGGCAATATGCCTGCGGAGACTGGGTCAGGACATGAAGGACAAATCAACATGGACTGTTAAGCAAAAAAAAAAAAAGCAGCAGAAAAGAGTGGAGAACTGAAATAACCTAATGCAACTGAACATTTAACCACCCTGCTGAGAGCTAGTCAACATGTTACATAAGTTTAAAAGGCATTTTAAATTATAGTCTTTTTTTTTTAGAGATTAATTCTACTAATGGTGCTGGAACATCAAGGAAGACTGGAGCTTCTGTAAAGCTTTATAGATAAAGATTTAGTAATACAGATATTTGTAGTAGCATATAAATGCATATATACTCACTTTTTTTAAAAACAATAAAATAATTTTTTTCTGAAAAGTCTATGCATTTATTTAACTTTGCATCGGTCATATGGGTGGATGTTGAAACTGAACACTTCTTTGACTAGGTTGTTGTATTTTTTAGAGGCAAATAATTTGTTAGAGACTAAACATAAAGTAATGCAAACGTCCAAGGAGTATAGGGTGGAAATACTTACTCATTTGGAGGGAAACCATAGCATTGCGAAACTTCCTTCTTAGCTTTTGGGCTTTTTGAAGCTCGTGTAAAGAGAAGTGGCATACATTTGGTGGATGATGGATTTACGGATACTGTGCAAATCCAGATAACTGCTGGATGAAAGACATGACTGTAAGTGCAGTCAAATTTCACACCCAAAGCTGCAGCCAAAGGCCTGAATGGAAAGCAATATGAAGGAAACCTTTCCGATAAAACTTGTAACATTAGAGATTCATCTTTCATTATATTACTTATAGAAGCTTATAGGACATCACTTAACTACATTTACGTGCCTGATAATCTGAATGATTGCTTAATCTGAATAAAAACCTAAATCTGAACAGACCAAATTATGAATTTGATGAGAAGTGGGGCAGTGAGTTTCCAGTTCGATCCAGAGCTTGGGTTACTGTCTTAAGTCGAGGTTCTGTGAATGTTCTCCTCGTATCGGTGTGGGTTTCCTCTGGGTTCTTTAGTTTCCTCCAAGCTTCCAAAAACATGCCAGAAGGTAGATTGGTGACTCTAGATTTGACCTGTGAATGAGCATGTGATTGTGTGCCTGAAAGTGCTCTGCGATGGTCTGCAATCCCTTAGAAGGTGTAAAATAAATAAATATATAAAAGATTTTTTGGTTGTTTCTGTATCAAAACGAAATATACAGGTGCTGTTCATATAATTAGAATATCATCAAAAAGTTGATTTATTTCAGTAATTCCATTCAAAAAGTGAAACTAGTATAATGTATACATTCATTACACACAGACTGATATATTTCAAGTATTCATTCCTTTTCATTTTAATGATTATAACTGACAACTAATGTTTTTGGGGATTTTGGGGTTTTCATTAGTTATCAACTTTTTGTTGATATTCTAATTATATGACCAGTACCTGTAGATAATTTCTAATCCCTGGTATAAATGGTTTTCAATAACCTCCTAGAAATTGAAATAGTTTCATTGTAGTGTTCAGAGAGTCATTGTAAAACATTGTAAAACTCACACAACATGAAATGACTTAATAAATTTGAAGAAGCCATTTGATTAGCGGTGTAATGAATGAGATTTTACAGTAATGCTGAAAAGTGAAATATGCGACTAATTGAGTTGCAGGGAAATTATAGTAAAATTAGCAGCTATTGTAATTGTACAGCTAGGTGTGCCATATGGTACTGTAAATGCTATATTTTAATTACAATTATGTTACTGTAAAATGCATACTGTAATTTTACTGCATCAATGGAAAGTAATTTAATGTAAAATTACAAGACATTTTTAAACAGTGTGTGTAATTAGTCACATTTCTTTTAAACCAGCTATCACAGCAGCTATAACAAAAAACTTTACCACATGTTATAAATGTTGTGTGTATGTATAAACACTCATCACCCACTGGACAGTTGGAATAACATCACCTGCTCTTTTTCCAATCTTCAACTGTCCAGTTGCGCTGAACCAGTGCCCAGATTCCTGTTCTTGGGTGACTGCAGTGTGACTTGATGTAATCCTCGGCTGTTGCAGTCCATCTGATTCAAGCTTCTGTGTGTTGTGCATTCGGAGATGCTTTTCTGCTCACCACGGTTGTCAAGTGCTTATTTGAGATGTTTGGATAATTGCATGAATGAGCAGGGACTACAGGGGGTATTAAAATAGCTGATGCGTGTATAATACTTCTTATTTAGCCCCCCCTCTAAAATTCTAAAATGCTGATGAATTTTGAAGCTAAAATTCATCAGCATGCATCATATACTGCACTGTAATACAGGAGCTTTTCTACAATGAACCTGCAACCCCTACTGGCTGATTAAAGACAGTGCTGTATTCTCTACCTCCATAAATGTACAGTTGTTCAGCTATAGCAACTGCTTAAATCTCTAAATATACACACACACACCTTTGATATGAACACCATGTGTTTTGATTCAAGAACAATTGGTTTAATTAAAAGATTTATTGGCAATCATAGGCATTTTGATGCCCTGGATTTGACCTTGGATCCACATTATGAGAGAATGAAAGTGGCTGCCAAGACAAACTGCATCCTACACAGGGTCGAGGGGCAGCCTGGGGCCTATCTCAGAGAACTTGAGGCATGAGGCTGAAAAGGAAACTCATTATATTCAACATTACAAACTCTTATAGTTCTCATGTTGTACTTAGTTACTGTAGTAGTTGTGCCATGATACATTTCTAGCTTACACCATTTTTACTCAGGTTTTGCAGTACTGACAAAGTAATCATCTGTATTTCATGCTACATTCATGTTTTATTGTCTTTTGCACCCATTAAAGCCCTTTTAGGTGAGGAAAACAGCCACAGTTAGTTTATTTATTTGGTATCACTTCGCGCCACCATCTTTTCATCCAGTGGTTAAGACATTGGGCTACTGATCGGAAGGTTGCGAGTTCAAATCCAAGCACTGCCAAACTGCTCAATTGTATAAATTAGATAAATGTAAATCGTCCTGATAAGGGCATCTGCCAAATGCCATAAATGTAAAATGATTGCAAAAATAATATATGGATAACTTCTCACCAATATTCACAAGTGGCACCAATATTTCATTCCAACCGATTGCATCTTTAATGTAAATGTTTTTAATCCCAACAGTTTGTTCCAAGTGTGCAAAATTGAATCAAACAATAGCCATTTTGGACCAAATAATGAAAAGTACCCCATCATGAGAAGTAAATCCCATCTGATGCAGAACGTCAGATTTTAGTAGTATACGCATAACTCAATTCAATTCTGGATCAGTGAAGCTCCAAGAAAAGCTATAGTAAAGGAAATTTCAAAATCAATTCATTAATAGGCCACTATACTGTGCACGCAGATTAATAACAAGATGTATCTTGTATTTGGGTGATTCCAAGGTTATGGACGTTACATTTGTACTCGTACTGACTTGCAGAGTGCCTAGGTGCCTGGAAAAAAAAAGTATCAGAGGTAAAAGGTTCCATCTAGCAACCAAAAGGCTTTATGTAGAGACTTACAATAAGGGCTTCCCTTTCAGAAAAGAAACAAAACAAAAAAAAAACCCAGATTGTCATGTTATACCAACACTGGAGACTCCTTCCATGAATGTTAAATAATAGTCTCCATATCAATGATTATATTTTAAATCTGTTTAATTTTTAGGCTTAGATTACATGGCACCACCATATCCACCAAACAAGTCATTGTGAATAAGCTATTACTGTAGAAACAACAACATTAGAATGAGTGCATTAATATTTACCTGTTATTTGTTCTACAGTTAGAACTATTGTCATAGCTCCTGTTATAGAAAAATGAATCCAGTTTGTTTTGACCAATTAGAAGAGGAGAATTCAATGGCACATTTTCAAGAAACGCTGCAACCTTTATAGGAAACATCCTTCCTTTAAAAAAAAAGGGGTTACTTTGATAGATTCTGAGATGATGTGATGTTATGGATGAGACAGTTTTTGCATTATGTACATAAACCTGTACTTCAAGCTGTAGAGACGGCACAGTGTGATGAAACAAGTGAAAAATTAATGATGGATAAACTAAGGTTAAGTTAAAGAATAGACTTGTGTTAGGTTCCTTTGTGTGCCGAAGGTAATGCCTGATTCGCTGCATTCTAGCGCTCTTTCTATTTAATAGATGGATTAGCATTTGCATACAAATTCCATAAGCGTACAGCTTTGTTTCTGTTCAAACTGTGAAAAATAGCATAGAATTAATAATTCTCAGGCAAAAATATACAGTATGTATATTGATATTGCATTACATTAATGAGAATAAATTTATTTAATAAGTATTTACAAAGAAATCTAAACTACAAAGAGTAAGCTTCACCCATTTTAGAATAAATCACTTGTATTACTGATGTACACCATATTTTCTAAGGAAAAAAATAGAAAAAGGAAAAAAAAGATATGTTCTCAACTCCATGGTGAGTCAACCAAGACTTTGAACTTTAACGTTCAACACGTCGTATGTCAAGCTTTTCAGACTTTACCCTGTGACATTACCAAACACCTCATGTTCCCCGGCCAATGAAAACTTCACCCAAGTACATTCAGGCCACTAGGTTTAGACTGATCTACAGCCATACACGAGTTAAACACTGGCATTCAGGAAATGTGAAGCCGTTGAAAGCAAGACGCAGGGGTTCTGAGAGGGGACGTGACCTTAAACAGCAGGGAAGGCAGCTCAGTTAAAAGGTGGTGAAGTTGGATACCGAAGCACTCTGGTGGTATCTGGTATATAGTGCAATAGCCACCGCTGCAAGTTTCTATGGTGTTTAAACTTGTGTAGGATTTTCATTTTCGAGACGTGCTCAGTAGTTTAGAAAGGGGGAAGAAAAACAAAAACGCTACTCTTATCTAGTGAGTGACCCAAAATGTCCAACTTGGACATTCAAGTTGGACGTGTCAAGTACTACAGACTTTAACCTGATCGAGCCACACCTAGCTTTGCTCATTGCAAAGTCTTTTGTAAAAATGAACATGTTGAAAAATGACAGTAATTACTGCAGACCAAGAGTTCAGAGGGAGGACGTGACCTGGGACGGTTACAAAAAGCATGAAACCTAAGCAAGCCAAGAGGGAATTACTGACATTACTGTACACATTGGAACAAAATGTCATTTCTTCAGGACCATGGTGAAACACAATGCAGTAGTATGCTATACAAGACTCCACAAAGTGCAAATTATAGAGACAAATGACAAAAAGAGAAAGATAGAGAGAAAGAATGACAGAAACAGAGAGATACTGATGAGGAGAGAGACCAAGTAAGAGGCTGACTATAAGGTCTCTCAATCACTCTGGCTCTCTATATATTGGTCTCTCACCACGGAGAGACCGACAGATAAGTGGGTAGGTAAATAGATAGAGAAAGAGAGACAGATTGAGAAATAGAGACTGACTGACAGAGAGATAGACCAGCAGACAGAGAGACTGACAGAGACCAAAAGAGAGAGACTGACAGAGAGAGCAAGAGCAAGAGAGAGAGCATGCACTAGGAGAGAGAGAGGCACAGATAGATCGAACAGACTGACAGAGAGAGAGAGATATAAAGATTGACAGAGAGAACGAGAGAGTGAGTGAGTGTGCGAGAGAGAGCGAGGCATAGATAGAAGGATAGATAGAAGGATATACTCACCAAAAGAGATTGACAGAGACTGATTAGAGAGATAGAAAGTGACTCCCTAAGAGGGAGTGAGAGAGAGTGACAAAATAAGAGACAGAAAGAGATTTTGATGCGATTCATTATTTGAGACTTTTCTCAGAACTCAAAGATGAGCCGTAGATTAAACGTGAACGTGAAGTATACAAACATCACCTAACGCAGTGTGGAAGTATAGAAGACAGATCAGCAAATTTATGACTGTAGGAATGAAAGGGCAACACTTCATAATAAAAGTTTTCAGAGGACACACACACACACACACACTTTGCATTTGACTTCATTATGAAGCAAGGTCACCTTCGTAGCTCTAGCATAGTGAGTAGCGTGTAGTGTAAATGTAAAGGAGCCATGCATACAGTACATACATATTCAGCTTTACACAAACTTACAACAAGTAGTATGTGCTTTTTCCATACTCGCTGGTTTTCATAAACTGGAAGGAGTCTTTTAAGGCTTTGTAGTTTGTGGCTTCTTAGTAACAGGTCATGCTGCATTTAAAAAGAGTATGATTAAAGCTACTATAAAGCAAGTAAGAACAGGAATTAACTTGTTCGCGGATGTTCTGCTACATTAACTGTAAACAGATAAAATGTAGAGATGGACCAATTTGCATTATCTAAGGATAATACCAATGCAACACTTGCAACACAAGGGTACACTTGGGTGCAAAAACACTTCTAAGGCAAAAACAGTGCACATGGGTTAAATTATTTTATAACTGAAAAGAACACATGCTAAGCCTCCATGACCTAACTGCACGCCTTAAAAAAAAATCTAATTATTTTCTGAAAAAATAGCAGCAAGTATATTTTTTCCACAGACCAAAAAAAAAGCGTCAAGATAAAACATTTTTTAATTGAACAACTGGGCAAACAAAGTACCACAAGCACATGGCTGTGCAATTGATTCATGGTGGTCAATTCACCGAGCTATTAACCCTAACAAAGACAGGAGTGATGGCAGAACTCCATAGATCACTCATAAAGCTCAGTTAGATGGAATTGTTTATTTCTGAAGCGGTCTATGTGAGTATAATTTGTTTGAAAAATAGCTCAGGTACGGCAATATATGAAAATAATGTGGAAGTATACACCAGTCAACCATAACATTAAAATCACTCTAGTTAAGCGACACACACACGCACCTGGCTGTCCACGTGATGTTAAACAAAACATGTGATTCATCAGACCAGGCCACCTTCTTCCACTGCTCCATGGTCCAGTTCTGATGCTCACATGCCCACTGTAGGCACTTTCAGTGGTAGACAGGGGTCAGCATGGGCACTCTGACCGGTCTGCAGCTACGCAGTGCCATACGTAACAAGCTGCAATGCACTGTGTTCTGAACCTTTCTATCATAGCCATTAATTCTTCTGTGGGATTGAACCAGAAAAGCTAGCCTTTGCTCAGCCAACATGCATCAGTGAGCCTTGGGTGCTCATGACCAGTTCACCAGCTGTCCTTCCTTGGATCACTTTTGGTAGGTACTAACCACTACATACCAGGAACACCCCGGAAGACCTGCCATTTTGGAAGACCTGCCATTTTGGGCCATCACAATGTGGCCCATGTCAATGTCAATTTATTGTTGGATAGCCTCTTGAGATGCAGCATCTCATTTTCAATGGGGACCAAAAGACACAAAGGCAAAAAAAAAAAAATACAGGTACATAGAAAAAACAGAACTAAAACAAAACAAAACAAATATACAATAAGCTCACTCAGCTTCTTCAACTCCAACCCAAAATAACAAATGTAACAAAAAGTTAGAACGATTACAATGACCTTACAATGAAAAGTAAGACATACAAGTTCATACATTTAGCCAATATACAATAGAGCAATGCAAGTAAGTAGAGAACAAGTTGCTCAGAACTTTACACTTGTCCATTTTTCCTGCTTCCAACACATAAACTTTGAGAACTGACTGTTCACGTGCGCTCATTCGCAGTTTTGTGATTTCAGTTTCCACTAGTTTCCTGATACTTAGTTGCACCGAAGTGTTTTGTTCCTTACATATACCACAGCACTGTTGAATTCTGAAGATTTATTTTATTTTTTAAATATCAACAGCCGCAGCTCTGGCAGTAGTTCTGGCTGCAAGGTTTATATTAATGTTATATTAATATATTAATTTATATTAATATATTTTTACATTTTTATAGTAACAACTCATTCTCAGGGTGGATGCTCCTATATACTCATTGACACGGTTTTCTGTAAGGCCATGTTTACGTAACTGTTAGCGTCAGCGATTTGTAACAGTTGGTAAATTTTCCACCACAGGAAAGTCTTCAGGTTTTCGATTCCTCAGGAATGTGACGTCTTAAAAATAGAGATAAAAAACAAAAACAAAGCAAAACCAGAGGCTGGTGATGGAGCGACTGTCTATACAGTAAAAAAAAATATGGAATATGTAGTCGATTAGATTTAAGAAATAAGTATTTATGCATGGTTTACATAAATATTATGTTTCTCATCAAAACGTGATTTCATTGCTTATGCTAAATTTACTTTAAACAACTTTGGAATTAATTAGATTATGAAATCTTGTGGGGATATTGCCACTGACAGGTACTATAACAATAGTAGTTAAATTAACATGATAAACATGTAGGGTAAAATAGCGCAGTGGTAATGTGGAGATTGCACTAATGCTGGCAACCTTGGTTCAATCCTCAGGTGACAGTGTGGAGTCAAATTTTATTCTCGTTCACTGTGGCAGTGGTGGCTTGATGGCTAAAGCTCTGGTTTACTGATAGGAAGGTCGGGGGTTCAAGCCCCAGCGCTGCCCCGGAGCAAGGCCCTTAATGCTCTCATGGCTGTGCTCTGACCCCAACTTCCTGACATCCTCTATGTGAAGAAAAGAATTTCACTGTGCTGTAATGTACACGTGACTCTATATCATCATTACTCATTGAAAAACACATGCAAACAAATTATGTTAACTCAAAATCAAACTCACAAATCATGTGGTACCGATGTACACATATGACTTAAGTAGATAAAGGAGTCCTGTCCCCCCACCCCAGTGTAGCCGTGATAACACTAACTAAATTGTTTTGTAGATGCTTCACAACTTTAAACGTATCTGAACGGATAAAACGATGATGTATTATTTAAAAATAAGCAATTCCAGGGTGACGGCGATTCACGTCAGGCCGCATCACACCAGCCGAAAGTGTATCAATTATCAATTCCACACACTTCCATCTTTATTCAGAACAAACAGAGAACACATTAATCAAGTTCTATTCAGTTTAACAATACAGTGCCATTTTACTTGTAAATACACCCAACCCGACGCCATTTACGTAAACGCATCATAAGGCGAGCACGTGCGCGTGCATTCCCTCCTCCCCCTCCTTCTGACGCGCCCTGTGACGCAAAACGACTCTGACGTAAAAGGGGCGTGAACCCGGAAACGTGGATGTCGCCACTCGTCAACAGTCCATCGTGGCTTTTATTTTGAAATGGACACGTAGCAGAGACTCCGATTTCAGTGTTTGATCCGAAAGGCAGATCAGCGCTAATCAGTGACACATCTTCAGTGAAAGCAGGTCGATGGCATCGCGAAACTGCTGACATCGGGGTTTTGTTTGCTTGGCACCTCACTGAGAGCGACATTCGGATTATTAAAAAAAAAAAAAAAAACATTAATTAAAGCGTGAAGTAAGATGTCGGCTCCGGGTTTCCCCAATCTGAACTCGAATTACAGCGCAACGCAGAACGGCGGAGGTCCTGCTGCTACACCCGCTTATCTCAACGGTACGGGATTAGCTAGCGAACACTGCCGTGCCCCGCTAACAGGCGTTCTCTGTTTAGGCGCGTTTCTTTTGCATCACATAATGAACCGAGGACACGGAGCTCTACTAACGTATTTACTCACGAGTAGAAAACCCAGCCACGATTCCCGACTCGCCGCTTTCGTGTCTTGTTAGCCGCTTTAGCACTGGAGCTAAGCTGTTGACACGGAGCTTTCGGCTACTCCGGTTATCTAACTATGCCCGAATGTGAATTCCTGACACTGTTCAATCATGTGTGTATTCCGTACCGATCTGACTTAACAACGTTCTAACGGATTTCTAATCGTGCTAGTCGTGTCCGCTTTCTTTGCTAACGCACTAGCCTGCTAGCTAATCCCGAGTTCGGCCGGAATCCACCACGCTATTTACTGTTCGTACTAAAGTAGGAATAGTTATCTTCACTACTTCCGGTCTGGCATGGGTTTAAATGTCACGTGTGACACTCTAACGGCGAGTTTAGTGATTTTTTTTTGTTTGGAAATTCTGTACCACTAAATATTCTAGCTCTATTCTATATTCAAGCTAGCTCATGTCCTCGCGACGCCAGATTGGGAGGATTTACTCTCACCTGGATTAGTTAGCGGTTACACGCGAGATCTTCCCTTGTTGTTGTTGTTTTCTGAAAGCTTTTTAAAACAGTCGCACTTTTATTTTCCAACCACATATATGCAGTCTAATGCCACTTAGTGACCTTTGGGCCTGTTGAATTTATTAGAAGGCTCTGAAGCTGATTGAGGAACAGGTGTATGTTATCAGGTCAGATTGCCACTTGAGACCTTCCACGTCTCAGGTTCTACATGAACTCAAAATTGTTGTTGTTTTCTTCCGTGTACACGAATAAGCCAGAATTAGCTTTGTGGAAATTCTTAGTTTAGTCAACTTTGCCTTTATTATGTCCTTGGTGGGGGGTGGGGTGAACAGAAAATGGATTATTCGTATAAACGATTCATGCTGTACTCATCCAGTTTGCGTCCAATCACATGCTGTTTAGAATATGTTTGTCTCGCCCCGGTATAGTAATACAATACCGTGTAGTTTGCATTGGTTATGGTTTGGACTATATGGACAATTTTGTGTACCCAAACGGCTTTCTAAAAAATTGTTGGCACAAAGTTTGAAATGCACAGTTGCATACAGTGTCTTTTTCTTAATTTAGCTTGTTTTGGGGTTTTTTTTTGAGACATTTAGAGGTGGACTTAGTCCTATGCTTTGGATCGTTGTCTTGCTGCATAATCTTGTTGCACTTGAGTTTCAACTTACAGACTGAAGACCGGACATTCTCCTTTAGAATTAATGTTTCCCGCAATTATTGCCGCTTGCATTTAAGAATTAGAGGCCAAACCGTGCTCCATCATGACAGTTCTGCTGTGCGCTCCTTAAAGACATGGTTTGCCAAGGTTGGACTGGAAGAACTTGAGCGTTTTGCACAGAGGCCTGACCTCAACCCCTCTGAAACCCTTTGGGATGAATTTGAACGCAGACCTGGGCATATCTATCGTCTTTGACCACTGAGAAGAATCACTTGGCGCATAGCACCACAAGGCACACAAGCTGTTAAAAAGCACAGAAAAAGAAAATGGATTTTGTTGTGACTTTTGGCACTTTTCCACTGCACGGTACGACTTGACTTGACTCTGCTCACTTTTTGGGGGTTTTCCACTGGATAGTACCTGGTACTTTTTTAGTACCACCTCGGTCGAGGTTCCAAGCAAGCCGAGCCGATACTAAATGTGAACCACGCGCTGAGGGAGCAGGGAATTCTCCTTAACGAGTCGTTCTGTATTGTGCCTGAGTAAATGTTATTTAATACATACTTTGCGAATGGTAATATTCTATTCATTGAAAATCATGCATCATTTACCGCATTACAGATAAAAATTACAACAAAGGTTTCTGTCTTAGATTTTTAAATCTCACTCATTACTGATTTCCAAACAGGTGTTATCGAAGTCACTGCTGTCATGGCTGAATCTTACTTGGTCATATCGAGCACTATGTAAGGCTTGACTGCCATTATTTTACATCCTTAATAAGGTCCATGTTCAGTGAACAGGAAAGGCATTTGGAATACGACCTGGCCGTGTATTTGCACAGGGCTTCGATAATATAACATTATTCCTGCGTAAAGGCGAGTGGAAGATGGCACCCACATTGAGGCGGCACTAAACTGCAGTGGAAACGCAAACTCAGAAAATTAAAGTGAGCCGAGCTGTACCGTGCAGTGGAAAAGTGGCTTTTTATCAAAAAGTTCTCTATTGTCAGATACCAGTGATAACAAGAACTCAATATCCATTCTCTTCTCTCTCCCTGAATGTTTCTTCGTGATTACACTGGTTTTCAAAACAGTCTTCTGTGCTTATCTCGCCCTTTTGTGCAACAGCAGCAGCTTTGGGCACGTGATCTAAAGCTCAGGTCTAACTAGACGGCGTGACGGGGGAAAAATTGACATACTGGTCAGAAAAAAAAAATCTTGTGGTGTTGTGCCACGAATGATCGTGCCTGGTGTAAATAGCTCCTTAGAAATATATTGTTTCAATTCAAGGGTGTCTTCACGTTGTATTTTCGCGTCGCTTAATTTCGCTCCGTGTGAAAGACCCGTAAGTCTGAAATGGGATGTTCAAAAAGCACATATGGGTGTGATCGGCCAAGAGGCCACATAAGTTTTGCCATATAGTTCCAAAAGATGTTGAAAAGAAGGTTGGAGTTAGATTCCCACTTCAAAATCTTCATTTTGTCTGAAAGATGTACAATTGTTGCAGGTTGCACCGATTGCAGTGATTTAGGTGCTGTGATGCAGCGTTTAATAAACAGCTACCGTGTACTTATGAAACGATGAGGGAGTGAGCATTTGGTCATATCAAGCCAGGTTTTTATATGTGCGTGAGAGTGAGTAGGGAAACTAACCAACTATCTGTAACTCCCTTTTGCTACATTTGTGACAGTTTGTGTCCATATGCAGTCAAAATTTGCAGAATTTCACACCTTTGCAACAAACAAATCAAACAAAAGCAATTGAAATAGTTCAACACAGCGAATGCTTCTTCAAATTTGGTAAGTGATTTCCCCAAATTCAACTGAAAATGCAACTTATAATGACTTCTCCAGTCTCAAAATTATTCAACCCCCTGAATAGAATCCTGCTCAACATCACAAATATGCAAAACGGGTATTGTCTCAAGCACACCTGATGCAACTTATCAAGGGCTTCATTAATTGCACCAGGTGTGCTTGAGCTGGAACACATGAAATACCTGAAATGACTAGGGGCAGAAAATATATGAAACGGCTTCAACCAGATTTCTGAGAAGGCAGGTTGTGAAAAACCCTCGAGTGACTGCAAAAGACCTGCAGCAAGACTTTGTGGTGACCGGCACTGAGGTTTCAGTGAGAACAGTAAGGCGCTCAACCACTACTGACCCAAAAGCACAAGAAAAGTCGTCTCTCAGTCATAAATAAGCCACAGAAGTTTTGGGATTCTGTTCTGTGGAGCGATGAAACAAAACTGGAACTTTGGCATGATGGATCAGCGTATGTATGTCTGGAGGAAGAAGAATGTTCTTTCTGTCCACAGTTAAGCATGGTGGTGGATCGATGATGCTCTGGGGCTGCTTTGCATCCTCTGGCACTGGAAACCTGCAGCGTGTGGAAGGCAAGATGGATTCACTGAAGTATCAGCAAATCCTAGGAGAAAACTTCATCTCGTCTGTGAGGACGCTGAAGCTTGGGTGTTATTGGACCTTCCAACAGGACAATGATCTTGGAAGATTCTGCAGGACCATCACGGTCACCTGACATGAATTCCATAGAAAATCTCTGGTGGGATTTGAAGAAGACAGTGGCAGCACGCAAACCCAAGAATATTACTGAACTGGAGGCCATTGCTCGAGGAATGGGATAAGATTCCTCAGGAACGTTGCCAGAAACCGGTGTCTGGCTATGCATCTTGAAGCAGGTCATAACAGCAAAAGGGTGCTCTACTAAGCACTAAAGACGTTTGCCATGAAGGAGTTGAATACATTTGCAATGGGGGTTGAATCATTTTGATAGCAACTATAGGATCTGTCATGTCAATGGTGTGAAATAAAATATAATAATTAAAAACAAACAAACGGTGGATTATTTGGAAAAAGGAGAATGATGTAATCAAATCCAAAATAATTAAGAACTACAGAATAGTCAGTATTCCCGTTATCAGTTACACCTACCATATAGATGCAGCCAGTGAATTGCAATGTACAATTTGTCAGCCTCCCTCTACTCCATCTATCGGTAGAAAGGAACCACCGTAAAACCAATTCCATATATTTGGGTGGTGGACCATTCTCAGATCAGTAGTGACATCAGATCTGGAAAAGTATAGAATTCCAAACAATGGTTGGGTAAATGTATGGATAGTTTGTCCATGCTGAAAGCATGCTCACCATTTTGCTGTGTTTCTGTAGCACTAGAGCTCTATCCCTTGGCTCAGTTTGCACATTGCTGCTCACAAATAATCTGAAAAAAATACTGCACCCAAAAATAAGCGTTTGGGTCCCAGCTTGCAGCAGGGTTGGTGGCAGTTGAACCATGCTGAAGTTTACATGGAGCCAGAATGAGACTACTTCCCTTAGGGCGTTTTCACCTAGTTCATTTAGGAAAAAAACAAACAACCCGGTTCACCTAAAGTGAATCAGAATGGAAACCAGCCATATAGTGGACTCGAAAGAGAACCTTTTTTTGTTTGTTTGTTTGTTTGTTTGTTTGTTTTTGGTCCTCTTCAGCAATGAAGTGATCTCAGACCCTTTCTTGTTCACACCACAACTTCATAAGAACTCAGACCTCAGCTTGCACCCAAAATTTCATCCAGGTCCTCATAGAAGGGACAGGAATCCTTCATTTGAGTGGACTCCCCACTTTGACGCATTTTGTCACAGTTGCTCATGTGCTTCTGTTGTTTTTACTATTACCCGGCATTGTAGCGCTGTTCTGTGTTAGCCTTTTTCCTTCATTTTTTGAGAAAACAAAAGATACACTTTTATGTTCTTGTGTGTTCAGGATAGTTGGCATTTAATGCAAACCTCTTTCCAAGTTTCAAGAAGCGCACAACTCTCCCCCTGAGACCACACAACCCCGCAACCTGACATGAAAAGTTTTCTGTTTTCAGCAGTTATAGAACATGGCTGTAGGTATGGCAAGCCTCCAGGTCGAAACGCAAAGCAAAGGGGACCTGGACCTCATTGCCTTCGCAGATCACGAAGAAATCGAACCACAAATGAACCGTACTCGGACCAAGTCCGGAGGTGGTCTGAGTACGGTTCGCTTTTGGGTCTTTTTAGGGGATCTGAGATCACTTGGTTGGTTCACATATACACACTGAACTGCTCCGAGAGCATTTGGGGGGCTCAAACAAAGTAGGTGTGAAATCACCCTTACATGCTCTTGGATCGGTTGTCTTAGTCCACACCAGAGTGTGACTGGTGTGTTCTCATCTGCCAAAAGAACTGCACCAAGGGGGGAAAAACCCCATCGGGGTCTAAATGCTGAAAATGTGAAAACATATTTTGTGCACTAGTGCAGTCTCTTTTATTGCAAATCATATTTTGTTTTTATTTTCTAAATAAATCCATTAAAGTTTAGATGGTTCTGGAAAGGGTTCATCAACCAAACAATATTTGGTTATTGGTGGTCCTATGGTGTGGTCCCTTTCCGATTGGTAGGTGTAAAGGCGCTGATGAATTAAACAAATCAGCAGATGGGTCAGTAATTGTTGATCTAAAACATGACCTCTATGACTCGCTGATAAACTGGCAACTAAGTAGATTTTATTATGAAAATCAGTGGTAGCTCAATGGTTCTGTGCTGCATACCCTGCTTACCCACGTGTCAGACTCATGCTTGTTCTCTTGAGAGTCTCTTTAACATTAGCTGTTCTGGGATGTTGTATAATGGCTGACCCTGCACCACGACCCCTTTAAAATTTGTTCTAACATACTGTCTGTTTGTAATGGTGCTTCATTTTTAATTTCCTGTTTGTCTTTTATTATTTTTCATTCCACAGGACCAGGTCAGACTCACCCAGCCATGTATCCTGCCTCGAATTACTATACTGGCGCTCCTCAGCATGGTTACCCCACCATGCCGCCTCAGAATGCCCCTCCTGGAAAGGCTCCACCAACGAGCACCAACTATAGCACCAACTACTACCCCAACAGCCACCCTCAGGCTGGGGTACCCCCAGGCACAGGATCTACTTTTTACTCTGCTCCGCCAGCCCAGAACCCTGTCACTTCCAACCCCGCTGCCTCTGTAGCTCCCCAGTACCCACCGCATTCAAACCAGCAGCATTATGCCACATCTACAAATTACTATAGACAAAATTACAGCCCCGCAGCCCAGGGGCAGCAGAATCCTCCGCCAGCATCAAGTGGCATTAACCTTGGGCCTCCACTTTACCCCATTGTGTCCTATCCATCAGCCCCTGGAAGCAGCCAGTACGGAACACTGCGGTCATCCCAGGCTGCCGCAGGAGCGCTGCCTATCCAGAGTGCTTTGCATCCACAGCAGCAGCATTCTCAGGGCAATGGGGCCACGCCCACACCACCAGTTCAGCAGGGCTACGGCGCCCCACCCCTTCAACATTCAGCTGCCATTAATGGTCAGTCGAAAGCAGGTAGGTGAGATTCAAGAACAGAAGTCATCAAAGATTGTTTAATGTTAGCAGTGGTGGGCAA